>WNWK01003489.1:45000-166008 GCA_009830355.1 Cherax destructor | reverse complement strand
AGGATGATTAGTTGATTCTGTGTATCAGAAATGTTTCCTACAAATTTGCACTCTGAAGACACTGAATTAGGGGTATCAACGACTGACATTTGCAAACGGAAAACAGGAATAAAATGGATATAAATAATATGCTGAAAATATCAAAGACAAGACTTGCAGCAATGGATTCAAATTGGATAAATTTCAAGTAAGAAAGGATATAGGGAAATACTGATTAGGCAATAGAGTTGTAGATGAGTGGAACAAACTCCCAATTAGTGTCAATGAAGAGAGAACTTTGGATAGCTTAACTATTATTATTAAGAGTGGGTGTGAACTAGGCTTGCCTGACAAGGACTAAAAGACCTACTACAGTACTCCATTACTTTTACATTCTTCCCTTAACAGGCAAATACACTATATGGCCTACACAAGTTTAGCATGGAATCCAGTCACTCTCATCATTAACCTCTAATCTTTTGACTGCTGTCCTAAGGATGGGTATTGGGGTGTATAATAAAGCTATTAAAAAACTAATGGGTTTAGCAAATTTTTGTGAAAATAACAGGTAAATAATTTTTGGAATACTGAATATTATTATTGTATGTACAATGTGGGCTCCACAGAAAATTTTAATTCTACCTTGAGAAAAGTACGTACAGTGCTCCCTCGGTTTTCGCCGAAAATTCGTTCCAGAATCCTGCTCAAGTGCCATTACCGAACGAATTTACTTCCTTAAGAAATAATGTCACGTAGGTTAGTCTATTTCAGACCCCCAAAAATACACTTGCAACAGCACTTACGAAAATACACTTACATAAATGTTCGAGTTTGGAGATGCACGAAAACCGAGGGACCACTGTATTTAGTGCCCTGAACTCTTTTTTTCCTGCCAAAATTATTGGTTGTGTTATACTAAGGGTCAACGCCTCTGCGGCCTGGTCCATGACCAGGCAGTGGGGGCCTGGTCTGCATGAATTTCAATAGTGAATTTCACAAGATACAGTGGTACCCCGACTTACGATATTTTTTCATTCCAGAATGCTATTCAAGTGCCATTACCAAACGAATTTATCTCCATAAGAAATGATGTAAAATAGACTAGTCCTTTTAGACCCCCAAAATTACACTTACAAAAGCATTTAAAAAAATCAACTTATATAAAAGGGTGTGTTTGGGGACCATCGTAAGTCGGGGTACCACTGTATTTAGTTACCCCTGGCTGTGATTAGAAGTCAAGTGGCTTTACTTGGATATCTTCATAAGGTTGAAAAAAACAAAAGGAGTATTAATACTGGAAATATATTTGAATTTCCATAGCTGATTGAATCGGCTTATGAAGATCTACAATGATCAATTATTTGCAAAAGTGCAGCAAACCCACAAGTTTACTTTGATAAGTTATTTTATGCATCCTATACCCATCCGGTGAAAAACAGTCAAAAAGATTACATAAGCATAAACGTAATAGGTCTGGTAACAGGGTTCCACACCAAACCTGTGTGGAGTCATACAGCATGTTTGTCATTTGTCGAAATTATGGTCGCCCATACAAAATTTATGCATACTTACCCTTCAAGGGGGTATCTTGAGGCTGAAGGGCTCTTGATGCAAATAACTGCAGCTGCCCTCCACTTGCATCAAACCCGATTGCCTAACATTCCTCAGACACTGTACAACCCTACAGGTTAGCTCTTCTCATGAATATATTCACAGGGAGGAGCTAAACCCATATGGAAGTGGGTTATACACACCTGGGCATGAGAATTACTGTAAGAAAGATTCATTCAAGGGAATGGCAGATCCAGTTCTTTGAATAAAATCACCCTTTTCACTTGAGAAGTCTGAAGATAGATAGCATAAGTGCATTTATGAGAATAGTAAATTTGATCTTATCTTGTTGCATACATGTTCAATGAAGACTAGGAGATAAATATAATCACTCAGCTGCCTGCTTTATTCATATCATGCATATTAGATTTACAATTAAAATATTAAATAAAAAAATATAAAAGATAATTAAAATAAGATTTAATAAAAGATTTATTTATAAATCCTGTAAATATAGTTTTGAAATGTGTAAATAAATTCTAAAGTACAATAACTTTTTATGTAAGTATTCTTTAATTCTGTAACTAAACTAAGTCTTTACCATATACTAAATCTAAAGATATGGAATATGATGTGTGGTTTAGGTATCTAAAAATCTGCCAAGATACATTTAGTTGATGACATTTAAATACTGTAGCTGACTAACAAAGATCAAAATCTTTTATAACATTTGACAAAGAATATTTAAAAAAGAGATATGAAAGTACAATTATAGTGTAGTAATATACTGTACACCAATATGAGTATTTTAAAGAATTTTGTAGTTGTAATATAGTTCACAGAAAACTCTTAAGTGTAAATATAAACCTGAACATTTGGCTCATTTAACATATGCAGTATAATTTTACATTAAGGTGAGATTTGAGCATTTGTGTTTGAGTGAAGAAATGAAATGTGATATTGGTAGTATTAAAAACTAGCTGATAATGGCTGACATCTACAAATATGATCAGTTGAACAAGTACACAACAAGCATTTAAGGAAAAATATGCTTTCAGACACTTAACAGTTTCAAAATCCCTGGGCAGTTAATTACGCATGCTCACACTAAACTCTCGATTTAACATGATAATAGGGAAGGTGTGAGTAGCCAGTGATGCTGTATAGAGATGAGATTGTTTTCCCATAATTTTAACAACAATTACTTCTGTAACCAATTGACTTTTTTCCTTGTTTCCGAATCAAATAACTCGGTGGATTTTATTCATATTTGAAAAGTCTGTTAAATTGAGATTCATTAAATCGAGGGCTTACAGTAGGTTAGTGCAAAAATTACTTGTTGCTGAACAGGAATGCACAACTGGCTGCCACCAAGCATTACAAATGTGGCACTTGATGTGTTGTTGAAAAAAAAAACACTACAGCTTACTTGCAACACTGAATACAGTAGATCACCACCTTTTGAGCTTCCAGCTACTGCATTTCCAACACTTCACCATTCACATTTTATGTCCTATTTCTGTCTTTCTATTTTGTAGTAATTCTAGGGGATTTTAACATTAGTCAAACTGAATGAAATTCTTCAATTTTTGTTCCAGTGCAAGTGGGACATTTCCCCTCCCATGCACCTCTGGCCTCTGATTTACCCTAGACCAAGCATCACTGTGGTAATGCCACCAGTTGCCTCATTGGATGCATACCATGACATTATTCTCCTGTGTTTATCATTCCATTTTCAATTGTCTCATGTGGATATTAATTATGGCATCAAAAAGAAAATCTAATGTTAGTCAAGGTGCTAAGAAGTTTAAGAATGAAACTAGTGAAAAAGAAAGTTGCTTGAGATCTCAAAAGTGGTTCAAATATGAAGATGGCAGTCTCTGCCTTTGGTATAAGACAATCATCAATTCATTCAATTCAAGACAATGAGAGGATAAGAGCTTGTGTAACAAGTAACCATGATTAACTATAACCTGATGAAAAAATGGGAGGGATCACTACAGTAACCCTTTCCACTGAGTCAAACCCATCGTGCATCAACAACCAGAATTTAAGATAACAAATACAGCATTCACATTGTTTGGGTTCACTGGGTTATCTTAGGTTAAATTATCCTAATTTTATATCATGATCTGAACACAATTTTTAATGTGTCCATAACATCTGTGCCCCCCCAAGACCACTGTAAAATGATTATTTTGTTATTTTTGCAAAATTAAGTTAAAAAAATACATGTTAGATTTTTTGAAGTGTCAGGAACAAAACCCAATTTTTCCCAAAAGTTGTTCACTTCGCATATCACGTTTCGTAGTTCCAATATCAAGAATGTAACCCACACAAAAGGTGGTGGTCTACTATACCTTCCATTAGCTTCACTCAGTTTGCAAACTACACAGCATGCCTTAGTTTTCAGTCATTAATATTTGTTCAATGAAAAGGTTGTGTATCCCTGCTGTTGAACAATGAGAATCATTAACATTTTTCATTAGCCTCCACTTGTATCATATCTTTATAACTTAGTCTTGACATTATTGAAATGACAAGCTGGGGTAATATAAACATTTAAAGTTTCATAGTAAAGCTATTACCGTTAATGCCCAATAAAAGTGGATACAATATAAATATTTATTCTTTCTTCTTAAATGATTTATATTCAAATAGCTTTAAACAGTACTACTGTAGTAGTGAAACACTGGATAATTTTTTAAACACCATGTAATATAAAAATGGCACTTCTGAGTCAAAGCACGGATTATCACACTACACTACCAGTTATTATTTAGGGTTCTTGTCTGCTTTCATGTAAGCTAACAGTAAAATACTACATTTATTTAATGTGAAATTGTTTGTGCAGTTTTTTTAAATTAGAATACAATACAGTTTCCTTACAAAAAACTCTTAAAATACAACTGTAATCTTCAGCATTAAATTAAAAAAGGTACAAACATAGTCTTGAATTAAGCTACAGTACAACGTATTTGCCTGCATGTAACTCAAATACACAATATCACTAAGAGATCTAACTTGAAACTAAAGATGCAATGCCATCACTCCGACAACCCGCATTATGTAAATAGAAAGGAAATGAGCTATAATTTGATCCAGTCTGGGAACCTCCTCAGCACAGGGAAAATATTTAACTGTGCTATAGAGAATCGCAGAGTAAGAAGTGAAATATCGTATTCATTTTAGTTTTTCTATTTTGAAAATGTGGGTTTTGGCAGTGATTTTCAAGTATGACAGTACATTTGAATATGTTTCACAAAAAACTGCTTCATTACACGAAACTCTTTAAACAGTTTCCATACATGAAACACTCATTGACAACACTTTTCTTAATGACTATTACCCAACAATTTGGTACATTATTCTGGCATTAAAGAGATCTTAATATACAACAATGTGTTTGCTTGCAGGATACATCAAGATAAAACCTATTTACCTGAAATCTTAGAATAAGATTTTAAGACACATACTGTGTTTGCAGATAAAAGTATAACACATGAACTGTCCAAGTGCCAATTCCTTACTAATGAAGTCTATCATAATCACTTCTAAGATAAACCATCAATTACTGATAAGTGTTTCATAACAAATGATAGTAATATTCCAAAGTAGGCTCATTTTTCAAAAAGCCATGCTGTAATATTAAAAGATAATGTTAATATTTGAATTAGTCTCCCTAATTACCTATGCCCTAAGGCACAAATACGTAGCATAAAAAGATAGTTTGCATAGCACTGACATCAGGGTGCAGTATTGCCCACAAACTATACAAGCACAGGCTTCTTGTCCATCCCAAGGCCGGTTAAGGCATTGAATAATGGAAAAATGCTGGGAATGAACATGCAGAAGCACATCATGAATATATTTATGCCAAGGTTAAGGCTCATATAAGCAATATTAAAGGCAGTAAATAATAACAAATTTATGGAATTATATAATAGAAATGTAAAGCAACATACTAATTAGAAAAAAGCACAAAGCATAGGTAGAGCTTTACAAGAATGTAACAAAATCAATAGGCTCTGGTGGAATGTCAAGAGTTAAAGGGAAGGCAAAATGGGAACATCAATTTAACATGCATTTTTCTATATTGCACAAGTGCACAGCCATATATGTAGAAACAACAGCACATCATGACTTGAACGCAATAAACACTGAAAACAACGAAGAGCTTCGTGCTAACTATTTTGAGGAGTTTATTAGCAAAATAATTAAAATTTACATATTACAGTATATATGTAATATTGAAAATGTATTTAACAAGGAATTGGCTGAGATGTGGTTAGATTATTTGGTAAACAACCAAAGGTTCCTGGGTTCGATCTCCAGGCAGGGCAAATCTCCTTGCATGTGCTGTATTACAGTAAATAGGTACCAGTGTGTTTGAGCAACCCACAACTGTTGACTTGTATCCTTAATTGAATAAGGCATTAATATGACTATCAGCTATATTATTGGAAGTTTTAATTCAATAAGCCACTAGTGTGAAGTAAGGGGAGGAAAACATACCAATATTTAAGAACTTTTTTGAAGTTCCTAGCACATTTATAATGCCCTCGTAAAAATGAATGGGGTCAAATTTATTAGCGTCTGGTGAAGTCTGTAATGTGGAATCACACTTCCCAGCATAAGGTAGTATGATGACTGGCACTTCTTATCCCTTCAAAGGCTCTTAATTCAAAGAATTAAAGCTTACCCACTCCTTCGATCAAACCCAATTACCTCCTATACCACAGGCACTATCCCCTTTGAATCAAACCCGATTACCTATTATACTACAGGAACTATCCCCTTTGTACCAAACCTGATTACCTCCTATGCCACAGGCACTATCCCCTTCTTTGAATCAAACCTGATTACCTCCTATGGCACAGGCACTATCGCCTTCTTTGAATCAAACCTGATTACCTCCTATGGCACAGGCACTATCCCCTTCTTTGAATCAAACCCAATTACCTCCTATGACACAAGCACTATCCCTTTCTTTAAATTTAACCCGCTTACCTCCTATGGCACAGGCACTATCCCCTTCTTTGAATTACATCTGATTACTTCCTATTCCCCAGCTACCGCATGATCTCGAAGTTTAGTGCTTTACCATGAATATAATTAAAATACAGTACATTACTGCAAAATTCTAGCAAAATTACATTTTACAGTTCCATACTTTGATAAAAACTGCTAAAAGCCTACCTACCATATCAATCTATACTCTATCATGCAACAAACTAATAATTTTAGTATGACTGAAGACTTGTCATTACAATACAACAAAACATTTAACACAGTCTTGACAGCTGGCTGAAAGACAGACTTTTGAGACCTGGTCAGTAATCACTAAGGCCCAGATATGTGAAACCTTACCATACTTACAACTGGCATTTATCACTGTATTACTGGTCACACCTTCCTGCCTTATTTCTACAGTTGTAACTCTTACTGGAATGCAATGCCCAAGCCATGAAATGATTATATACATGATATTAATCAAACACATTTAGCCTATCATCATGGGACATCGTATAAGTAATGCTGCCCCAATATATTTGAAAAAGTTACACCTTACAGTTCTAGATACCTACAAATATGATGTAGACCTTCATCTACATTGAAAAAAAGGCAATATATGAAAATAACAGTCATATTTGGAAGTATCAACCATAATAATTATGTAGATCATAAGAAAAGAAACTTAATGGGGCAACATGGAACGTTTAAGATGAGGATAGACTTAACAAATCACACTAACATTTTTACTAACTAGATATATTCATCCAGCAGTGCATCTGTCCGAGACTCATGGTCAGAGCTTATTGCATTCCCTATATTTTTTTTTGCATAATCAAGTCTTTGATCTCTTTGGTCCTAAACAAAGTACATGAATTACTAAAGCTAGTGAGAGTTTTTGCAGATTACAAAACCTATTAAAAAAATTCTACCTTTATTATAGTATACCTTAAGTGGTTTTTTTTCGTTTTTTCTTTTTGTGCGGCACCTAATATACAAAGTGCAGCAAGTAAATGAGAACTAATTTCAGAAAACTTCAACAAATTCATTCTAATAGCTTCAATCTCTTACACAGTATTCATCTTAATATTACTGAAATATGTGTATTTAGCAATGACCCATAATAAATGCAAAACAGTCAAACATCAAGGCAACATTTCATCACATAAAGCTTTTTCCCTGCTAAGCCGTCTTGTACATTTCTGTAATACAGTATTTGTGTTGTGATATCATCTTAATTATTAAGGCTCTCTCTGTTGTATTTAGTTGTCAATAACAATAGCCACAGTTAGAAAAGCAGACATACATACTTTCGCTCCAATGATCCATTATATACCTTTCAATACTCAATGTTGTACCTGCTCCCACTTTACTCATTCTCTTCCCTATCCTACTCTACTTAAAGAGGACAAAGTCACAATCTGATGGCTTGATAATGGTTCATGACAGACCACTGCTTAATCTATTTTTATCTCCAATTTGTGGGTTAGTTGTGAACACTATTCTTATCTATCCTTTCCTATGCTAGCACATCCTCTTCTGCAATGTTACTCACAGTTCACTGTATCACAGTAATTCCTAAATTCATTTTATTAATTTTCCTTTCAAAACATAAGTCAGAGGAACCATTTATTAATTATTAATTTAAGAAATGACTTATTTAGGTATCTACCTTAGCCTAATTTCTCCTCAGAGAAAGCTTTCTGGGTTTTGAACATTTTAAAATGTATATAGACATGTCTTAAAAAACCTAATTTTAAAACAAGTGATCGGAGTCAAATGTGAAATAATTTTTCAACACGATGTTGATTTTGAACATTCAAAACCAATGTGTGTCTGAATACTACATGATGTTACAATTTTCCCATTAATTCATGGCTCTACTTTTTTGACTAAATGCTTATGTATTAAAAATTTATTTCCTATATTCACTACGTGGCTTTTTTGAAGCAATATCACCATCAAGTATTACAGGTACTCTCCTTATTACCCTCATAGTACTATGCAGTACTGTATCATTAGATTAAGGTTATAATACTGACAAGATGATGAGTAAGATGTGCGCAACACCTGAGAATCCTTATTGATAAGATGTTTCACCTATGCACCAGGCTTTCTTACTATAATACACAGACATGAAGACAGATCCTTATATAGTGGAGCTAGTAGTAGAGATGTACCAGTTGAAGATATGGTCGTATGTGAGTGGGGCCCATAAGTTGGGCCAGAGATTAGTAATGGAATTATAGAAGAGATTTTCTGTACCAAGATTTAATGTCACATAGGTATCATTAGACTGAAGGGCCAATACCAACAAGGTGATGAATAAAACATATGCAACACCTGGATACCTTTACCAACAAGGCCTGCTGTGAAGGTGAAATGCTTTTCAGTAAGGGTATCCAGGTGTTGTAAACAAGTCTTAGTCGTCAACTTGTTGGTATTATACCACTGATTTAATGATAATTGTCTGAGAAAGCAACACCATGGATTCTTGATACAACTTCTTGCTAAATCCATGGCCCATCTTATGGGCCTAACCTTCCTCTACAAGTGGGCCCTGCCACTAACCACATGTTAAACTGCTGAATCTCTCCACTTCTTCCACTTGCTCCAGTATTAGATTGATAAAACTTACGGTGCAGGTGAAACATCTTTCAATTAAGATACCCAGGTATTGCACACGTCTTATCATACAGTACATTACCTGTTTTACAGCACTCACTATGACTACTGTTTAAGTAAAGCAGTCACTATATTTTTTTAAATAAAGATCAGGTATGTTACAATACAAGTTGCTTAAGGAAGGAAGTTATTACAAACAGGTATTGTAATAATATGGAAAGATGCAAAATTGGGAACAGATATATGCAGAAAGCTAAAGGTAACTGGAAGGAATAATTAAGAGGACTTGGCAAAAAACATTGTGAAAGGGTAAAAAACCTCAAAATGAGGCAAACTAAAATAAATGGCACTATTACAATATGGCATGATTGAACTTTTTATTGTGCTGCATGACCCATCTAGATTTAGCACACTTTTTATAATAATAAATTAATTTTTTTATCAACACATTACAGTGCTAACTATGTATATGGAAGGCCTGTCAAACAGATTAAATCTAAATTGGCTACTAATAAACCTACTGGTATGTTTCAACATCTTGGCCTTTAGAAGAAAATTAAAGTGCTGAAATATTTTTTTTGTAACACATTGGCTGTTTCCCACTAAGAATACAGAAAAATTTTGTGCACATACTGTATATATTTATACATATATGAGCGAGGGGCTTGGACTTCCAGAAAACGTGCGTGAGCGTGTTAGATAGGAGTGAAAAAAGACAAATGGTTTTTGGAACTTGGTGAGCTGTTGGAGTGTAAGCAGGGTAATATTTTGTGGAGGGATTCAGGGAAACCGGTTAGCCGGACTTGAGTCCTAGAAATGGGAAATACAATGCCTGCACTTTAAAGGAGGAGTTTAGGATATTGGCAGTTTGGAGGGAAGTCTAAACTGTCGCATCTGAGCGCCTCTGCAAAGACAGTGATTATTTATGAGTGATGGCGAAAGTGTTGAATGATGATGAAAGTTTTTTCATTCTTTTTGGGTCACCCTGCCTCAGTGGGAAGCAGCCGACGTGTTGAAAAAAAAAAAAAATATATATACAGTGGTACCTCGAGTTACGATGGTCCCCAAAACCGCCCTTTTATGTAAGTTTATTTTTTAAAATGCTTTTGTAAGTATATTTTTCGGGGTGTAAAAGGACTAGTCTATTTTACATTATTCCTTATGGGGATAAATTCGTTTGGTAATGGCACTTGAACAGCATTCTCGAACGAAAAAATATCGTAACTCGAGGTACCACTGTATATATCCTGGCTTAACCTAGACACTACCGTATAGGCTAAGCCAGGCCTCTTGCTGTAATATATACTGTATCAAACGATGCTGCTCCTACCGACCATGTTCAATCTCTTGCACATCAAATTTCTTACTCAGCAAAGAATAGAGGTAACATGCTTACTGAATACTGTACAATCTTTAATGACCAAGTATATTAGAGAATATGATAAATTTTAGCTTAACCATGCCTAAATGTTCCAAAGACCTTATTATAAGAGTTAAGATAAATCTGTCAACTATCACCCGCTCAGTTTTTTGCTATTTTAGCAAAGTGCTTCAAAGTCTTCCATGTTTTGTATGTTTGCAGGATGCTGGGAGTTAGAACATGCATTATGATTCAACACAATACACCTGATGCACTATCCTCCTCCTGAATATACGAGGTGTTGCCCACCAGAAAAGAATAAGCACCACATTCAAACAATGGAGTAAAACGCATGCATGGGGAAGATTGGAGATGTGAACCTTAAGTTACCATACTTTGTTTTGGGGTTCCAAGACTAACTTACATTACAACAAACAAACAAAACATTAATTAAGGAAACTACCTGTTCACTAACCCAGATTTTGGCCATAACTGTGCTTATTCTCTATTACTACACAACACCTCATATATATAAGCATTTCTTTGATTTCCTAAATTCACTCAAGAGAGCTCACTATGGTGAGTAAAACACTGTGTAGCTCCATAAACAAAAGTTCCTGCTTATCAGGTCGTTTTTATCACTTCTTATTGGGTGTTGCCACAATTTCACAAATCCACATTTGTTTATTAGTGACCACTCTGACAAAACAATTTGAGCAATAGTTTGAAATTCAAGGCTTATGTATGAATTAAAATATGCTAAGTCATGCATAAACTATACTAACTCTTCCCCTCAAGGTGCCTTGAAGCTAATGAAGGAGCACTTGATACAGGGAAATGATCTTAACCTCCCCTTCCTTGGATCAAATCTGAAGGTTTCTCATTCCTCAGGTACTATATGATTCTTACTGGTTTAACATTTTCCACAATTTAAAAAAAAAAATGGGCCCACTTTTGGCTATATCAATGTGATATCCTCACTAATAACCCACACACAGGAGAATGAAACCTATGATATTTTGGACCAACTTGACTCATTACCTAGACACACACACACGAAGGGAAGGAAGCAAGAATAGTATATATAAACATACGAGACTGGAGGCAGGGCTGGGAATAGTAGGACAAGAAGAGGTAGTAGTATAATTTTAGAAGTAGAGGTACTGGTAAGTAGTGTAACAGTGGTAGAGGTGGCACTGTTGCAATACTTATACTACTGCTACTACTACCACCACCACTACCTCGACAAATATTTCTAGTTATACTATACAGCAGTACCTCAGTACTCGAACAGCTCCTAACTCGAACAATTCAGTATTTGAATGCTTTGTTCGGTAAAAAAATAGCTTAGTAGTCAACTGTTTGTTCGGCACTCGACCAAACAATATGTGTCAGTCTCCCGGTAGCTGTCACTCAGTGCAAAACTCCACTGAACTTTGCTGTAAACTATTTCGTGTTTCTTCGCATTTTTTGTTTTTTTTTTAAATTATTTGTATAAATAAGTCACCTTGGGGCCTAAGAAGATTAGTGATAACAGCCAACCAAAAAAAAAATTGGTTAGTCACAATAGAGATGAAAAATTATTATTAATTATTCTTTATGGGAAAAATTTGTTCTGTACTTGAACAGATCGGCGATCAAACAGCCTTCTGGAACGAATTAAGTTCGAGTACTAAGGTACTACTGTAATTGCTACCACCTCTTGTCCTTCCTACTACTCTCGGCACCCCCCTTCTCATGTATATATACTGACTCCCTTCCCTTCATGCTTCCGTGTGTCTAGTTAATAATAATAATATAATAATACTGTATCTTTATTTCTACAAGTACATGTACAAGATATACAGGCCTAGCTGACATCAATGACATACTACTACATAGAAAGCCGCTTGTTACGCAGAGCATTTCGAGCAAATTAGGTCAGTTTTGTCCCAGGATGCGACCCACACCAGTCGACTAACACCCAGGTACCCATTTTATACTGATGGGTGAACAGGGACAGCAGGTGTCTTAGGGAAACACATCATAATGTTTTCCAGCCGTACCAGGGATTCGATCTCCAGACCTCAGTGTGTGAGCTGAGTGCGCTAGTGATCGAGCTATGGTCCAAGTCAGAGTGAAGCATCATCATAACTTTCATTCTCGTATGTGTAGATTATCTGTGTACTGTTCCAGTCACGATGTTTTGCTTATTCTTTATATCCTCACTATGTTAGAAACATTGAAAAACTATTATCATGAAAGAATGATTATGTTATCATGTATGACTATTAATGATAACAATTACTCTACAGGGCCTTTAAAGTGGATAAGCAGCATGGTAAACTTACAATCAAGCCATAAGATGAACTGAAAATAAATCAAGCATGGCTAGTGTATAATTCAGACACGACTCTACATGCAGGTAAATTACGTACAATTTTACACATAATGTGGTGTTAAGTATTCACTGTTAATTCTTTGGCACAGTAACTTCAGGCTACAGAAGTAATATGCACACATACCTCACTTTAATTTTAGTTATCTCCACACATCTAATGTTTCTTTGCTTTTCTGTGTTAGCTGATCTCATTCGAGTATCTATGAACCCTTTTTGCATAAATTTTTAAGAAAGCACCACAGTTCTTTCATAGAATAACTGCATAATACATTGCACAAAATTAAAAAAAAGGCACTATTAACTTTGCATTCCTATAAATTACTTCAAGCCTGCGCATTTCTCTAACTTCGTAATGTTTAAAGGAGGAAAATTATGCCTACAATCTCTTGTACAATAATGAATATATTATCAATACTTATCACTAAAGTACCATACAGTATAATTTTTTAAATATTTTCTTCAGATTCATTCATAAGTCAGGGACTTTAACATCAGTCTCCAAGAGCGTGATTAAAATTCATACCAATCATGATTATCAATTCATTATTGTACACACAAACTACAGGGTATTTCACTCGTAGAAGGCCCCAAGATCGTACTCCCGTAGTTGCAACCATTTTGTTTGTGTATTATGTCTTCAGTAAACGATAACTCGGGTCCTATGAGAAGGAGGCCCCGAGTTATCGTTTACTACAGACATTACTATACAAACAAGACGGTTGCAACTATGGGAGTACCAACACGGAGCTCCCTACGAGTGAAATACCCTGTATCTGGAGCACAGTGTATGCTCCGAACCAATAGGTTCCTCAGTACCTAAGTCTCAGACAACACAAGAGATGTTATGACCTCCACAGTCTGAGGTTGCTTATGTTCCTATGTTAAAAAGTTAACCTCACATTAAATGAAACTGTAGATAGCTCTTAAGTAATTAGTTTTAATGTTTGGAAAATTTTGTGAGCTATGTTATTTACTCATTATTGTAGCCACCCACCAGTGCTATGAAACTTTTAAGAATTCTGTCTCAGGCCAAACCTCAATTAACACTAGAGCAATACAAAGTTGACAGTAGCACATGTTACTTATTAAAATGCATTTGTGAGGGTACACCATATCTATACAAGAATACAATGCCTTTGGAATGTAATTCTGAATCATACTTATGCAGTATAATGATCCCAATGGTACTGATAACTAACTTCTGGATTCACAACATCACTCTACAAATCTGTGTATTGCAATATATCATGGAAGAATTAAGATATTATTGCACTTACAGACTGGAGACTGTAAAACAAATTCAAGTGTGAAGCTTCTCCACCTGCACACATACACGCAAGCACGCATGGACACACACATGCATGCAAACACACACACAAGGAGTGAACCTAGTAGTGACCAGTGAAGACGGGGCCAGGAGCTGATACTCGACCCCTGCAGCCACATACAGGTGAGCACGCACACACATACACACAAACACATTTACACAACAACAAAAATAAATAAAAAGAGCCTCCTGGTCTATCAAGGCAAACCATTGCTTACCTTAAATGTGAGAGCTTTACTGTTGAAGATCTGAGTTTCTAAGTCCTTAATTATTATCAGTAGCCAAATAATTTTTGCTATCAAGAGTGCAATAATCTGCTTTGAACAAACTTTCATCTTTTGTTGGCATAATGCAAATGCAATGTTATATAGGGACATTATCAGATCTACTAGCTTCATACACCACGCAATTCCTTCATTCTCCGTTGGATGTAAAATGCCATGTCTTCGTACCTGCAATAAGAGGAATCATAAAGTAAACTACTCTACCCAATTAATAGATGTAAGTTCCTAATTTTAAATATAAAAATAATTGTTTTTTTTTATCATATTTTTCATCTTCAATGCTGTAATATATAAATGCAAGTGATGGTAATCTGACTGGCCCAAGGCCAGGCTCCGGGAGTATAAAAACTCTCAGAACTCATCAAAGGTGTTGTCTACTTTGGGACGCACTGGCTTAGCAGGAGATGACCGTTAAGTTAAAAAAATAGAAAAAGTACAAGGAAGGCTCAACTCACTTTTGCTTAACAGCAAGAATTTGCCGCAGTTCTTCTTGCTCGTACTGTCGAAGGATGGCACGACATTCGGCCAAGCTCAAGTTAAGGAATTGTGCCACCTGAAGTAAATTTTATGCAAATAAGTACATCATTAATGTTGCACTACATTTTATTTTCAATGTTCCTCATAATTATTAGAACATCATTCATATCACATTTACACAATAGTTTTTGTTAGTATCACATTACATAGCAAACCTACATAAACTAATCTTAATGCTTCAACTCCTTGTAATAAACCTGATTACCTGCCGTTTCCCCTATGTCGCATGACCACTACAAGTTGAGTGCTACCCTAAGAATATAGTAATAAATGCATCAATATATGGGGGTTTATGCTTCACTAACAAGAGACTCAAGACATTGTAATGTGCTTTTAAACAAACACCTACCCATACAGAAGAATTTTAAACACAAGAAAAGCTTGGGGATAATTCATGGCCAAAAAAAATAATACAATTCTGCCTATGTTACTCTACTTTGAAAAATAAATATTGCAAGGATATACCTAAAATCAACTTGTAACACTGTACATATTTCTACTTTATAAATATTAACCTGACAAGAGCAGGGTAATGTTGGTATATTTATAAACAAGCGCTAAGCCTGTATGGGTCATGCTGAGTAGCAGGGTTAATAATTTACTAACATGGATATTCAAACAATCCTATGCAAATAACCTCTCATAGATGTGATATACAGTGTTATGTTTCACTGACATAATATTCCTTACTGGCTATTATTATTATTATTACTGATAGGAAAGTGCTAAGTCATAGGGGTCGTACAATGCCTGGGGAATGGGAGGTAATTACGTCTGATCCAAGGTAAAGGTAATTTCAATTTCTGGGATGAATAGTCCTTCACTAGCATCAAGGCACTCCCACTGAAGAGTCAGGTATTTGTCACTGAGTTGATGTGACATCATTCATTGATCTTAAATGATATCACTCACAACTGTGATAACTTTCAGTTCTGACATGACATATTTTACAGACCTGGGGAGAAATCTCCTCTGTCTGCTGTGCATCCACAATGAACACACGTGCCACATCTTCATGAGGACCCAGCATCACACGTGTTATCAGGGGATACTCATCGTCTCGAATTCTTCGTCTCTCTAAAACAAAAAGTCCCACTTTATGAGGTATAGCTAGCAAAAAGAAAACAACAATGATTGTATAATGAAATTTATTAATTGCAAGTGGTCCTTGGTGTAATCCATAATATTATTTGTAAGTACGGTACTTAAATGTTCATATGTATATCGCTTCTTCATGGGGAAGTGGAACAGAATTCTTCCTCCGTAAGCCATGAATGTCGTAAGAAGCAACTAAAATGCCGGGAGCAAGGGGCTAGTAACCTCTTCTCCTGCATAAAATTCTAAGTGCAAAAAGAGAAACTTTCGTTTTTCTTTTTGGGCCACCCTGCCTCGGTGGGATACGGCCAGTTTGTTGAAAAAAAAAGTATAGTACAGTGGACCCTCGCTATTCGAACACTCCAAAACTCACCCTTTTATGTAAGTTTATTATTGTAAGTGCTTTTATAAATGTATTTTTGGGGGTCTGAAATGGACTAATTTAATTTACATCATTCCTTATGGGAATAAATTCGTTTGGTAACAGCACTTGAACAGCATTCTGGAATGAGGGTGAGTTTTGGAGTGTTCAAATAGCGAGGGTCCACTGTATCACTAACTACAGTGAGGAACAATGGAATGCCCACATTTTCAACTTCCTTGTTGAGTCACAGACTTACTTTTGACTTGTTATTCATTCAAAAAAGATCTCATTCCTCCTTATTCCAAACAGCAAATTTCTTGCACTGTTTTATCATTTACATTCAAGAATATGGAGTATTTAAAAACATTCTCTCCATCTCTAGTACTTTTTATTTCAGCACCTTCCTGCTTTCACTTACAAAACATAGATCAATATTAGTTATATAATGATCTTTTATTATTAAACACATTATTTTTCTTGTTATTTTTTCTTTTCCCTTATTAGCTGTCTCCCACCAAGATAGGGCAACTCAAAACAGGAAATATCACTTATTCATTCACTGTCATGTGTACTGACATCACAATTCAGATTAACCCCCAACTATTTCATACATTTACAGTATCTGCCACATTGCTTCCCTATCCACCTTATCAAATGCTTTTTCTAGATCCATAAATGTAATAAGCAGCTCCTTATCCTTATTTATAAAATTCTTATTTATATGCTGTAGTGTAAACACTTGATCTACATATCCCCTGCCCTTCCTAAATCTTTTGTCCCTCTGTAATCCTACTTTGTCTTACCCCTACCTCTTTCATTAATTTTACCATATACTTTACAACAGGCTTATTCACCTATAATTTCTTACACAATCTCCTTTGTCCCCTTTTTCCTTATATGTACAAAGGAACTGTATGTGCTCCCTGCCACTCCTTGGATAACTTTTCCTCTTATGTATATACTGGACTAATACACCATTCACTAACACTATACTATTCCCACCTGCTTTAAATATCTGTCTTAATAACATTTGTTTATTCCCCTTTCATGCCACCCACTACATCAAGCACTATAACTCACATCCACCTATGGATCCTCCATACTCTTATAAGATGTTATTCCTGCCTGCCCAATACATGAAGTCACCACCTAACTTTCATCGTAAGTATTCAACAATTCACCAAAATATTCCTTCTACCTTTCCAGTACTACCACCTCCCCATCCAGCATCTTCCCATTCCATTATTAACTGCCAAGTCCATTTGCTTCTCAGGCTTTCTGACTTCATTAATCTCTCTCCGTCACTGTTCCTTCTCAACAAAAATCTGCTGATTAGAACTTATCTAATTTCATTTGCTCACCATTCTTAACTTCTTTTCCTCATATTTCTAAATTGTAAAAACTTCTCATAGCTTACTATTTCTAAATCCTTTTGTATAAATTACTATGTGTAAAAAGAAGAAAAACGTTAATAGTTTTCTTCTTTTTTGGGTCACCCTGCCTTGGTGGGAGACGGCTGGTAGGCTGAAAAATAAAAAAACTAATTCTCCCACTTTACCTTGTCAATCCACTAATTACTCCTCTTCCCACCATTATGTGAAGTGCTTAACCTGTTACTATAATTGAGTGCGAAGAATGGCGGAGACTCGCTCCTCTATCTGCTAATCACAAAAACACACCACTCTTAAAATCAAGCTTCCACCATCTTTGATGGATAAAAATTGAATATCACGTTGAAAAAAATCAGGATGGAATCCAGTTGTTAGCCATATATTATTATTACTATTACTGGCCTGTCTTAAGAGTGAAACTTGTGAGGGGTCTATCACTGAAAACTCACCACTGGTTTAGTGCCTCCTGCTTAATCTAATGATACTACTATTACTGCTACCATTGTGAAAGGCTGAATAAAGAGGGAGCTGTGACAGATGAGAATACAGAAAATCCTTGATTTAACCCTTTCAGGGTCCAGAGGCCAAATTTCAAAGTGTGCACCAGGGTCCACGAATTTTCAAAAAAAAATTTGTTATTTTTTTCTTATGAAATGGTAGAGAATCTTTTTCTGAAGGTAATAAAATAAAAAGTACAAAATTTGATGGAAAACTGACAAAATTATGCTCTCGCAAATTTTGATGCATCAGCGATATTGCTGACTTTGACTCCCATTTTAGGCCAATTACATTATTCCAGTCAACCAAATTCTTAGCTATTTCGCTAGTATTACTTCAATTTTATCGAATGAGCACAAGAAATCACCCAGTCAACTGTTTCAACTACAAAATGAAGTAATTGGAAATTGGTAATTTAGCCAATTTAACACAAAGTTCAAAATATTCCAATTTCAAAATACGGTGCAGAATAAACAATGCAGGCATTCCTGGCCCTAAACTAACATTTTCTCTGTTCATTAGTTACATTTTCAGTCTTTACAAATGAATTCCATTTTGATTTTTTATTCACATAATGAATTTTTATTCAAACCAAAAAATGGAAGATTTACTGTTATGCAATATTGTAATAATTGTATAAATAATATCACCACATTTGTGAACATATATTAGACCCACCAGCTGGCACGTATTAGATGCGTGACGTCATTTGTTTACTCTTGAACATGGGCAAAAATTTAACATTTCCGCTAATTTGAGCTCAGTTTCAAGCCATTTCCAGTACTAAAACCAATCAAAATCATCTCTATTTCTGTAATATATCTTCCATTCTATCAAATGATACCAAGAAATCGCAAATATGTACAACTATAAAAAGCATACGAAAAAACACTGCAAATTCGTTGTTTTAATAAAAAATTATGGTCTGTTTTTTCTCTCATTATGCACTGTGTGCTGCAGGATTTGTTTTATGTGTTGCACACTTACCATATAGATGTATTCTCTCATATCTAGGCCCAAATTTACCACTCACAGCTTATCTAAGTGAGCTGAGCTCATGGCGTAGAACTACGGTTTGGACCCTCAACTCAAAGCCGTAGAACTACGGCACGGAACCTGAAAGGGTTAATGTACTAATGGGGGAGCAAGTTGCCAGCAATATCATTTGTGGTGGATTGAGATGAGACTGTTTTGCATTGATCGTAACAATAACAATAATTCTGTAACCAAAGGCCTTTGTTTGTTATATCGAAAACAAGTGACCCAACAGATTTTGTCTTGTATATTCCCAAAGTCTGTAACATCAAGGATTTATTGTCTTTTGAGAAATTGGTGAAAACAGATGATCCAACAGAGGCTGAAAATTCATGTTTAGGATGAGAAAGAATGAGAACTATTAAAATAACTGAAGATCCATGAGTGAATGTGATGGAAGTGAAAGAAGTAGTAAAAAAATCTAACAGCTGGAAAAAGAAGATACTTGCGATAAAACTTCCAGTATTCACTTAAGCTTTTAATAAACAAAAAAGGAAAGTCACAAATATGAAGAACTTCAATAATTTATGAATATGACACTTCTTACCTCCATTGTCTTTAATCACAAACAGGGCAAAGTTTCGTGTTGACATTTCCACTCGGTACTTCTCCAACAGCATGTTGAGAACTTCCTCTGCTGTAACTAAGGATGTGACCCACACACTACATGGTGACCCATGGGGAGGGGTGAAGGAGCTTGTCTCTCTTAAATAGAAGTGGCCATTGATGGAGCACCGTCTCTGTCAATAACATGGGAAATTAATGACCCATGTAAACTAAGGTACCAAACTTTCATGAATGTAACAAACTGTATAAAATTATGTATAAAATTGTCGTGTGAATTTGCCCCTAGGTTAGCTAGGTGGCATCCTCATACCATGCCATTGTTAAAAGTTAAGGATGCCACCTGGCTAATCCTGGTTCAAGTCCAAATGATGCTTTGTTTGCATCTAATAATTCATGTAATAAAGTCTCTGATTTTTATTTTTAATTTCTTAATGTCATTTATATAAATTTCTTTTGTAATTGCAGTACAGTGGACCCCCGGAAACGAACATAATTCGTTCCAGAATGCTGTTCTAGTGCCGTTACCAAACAAATTTATTCCCATAAGGACAAATGTAAATTACATTAGTCCGTTTCAGACCCCCAAAAATACACTTACAAAGGCACTTACAAAAATACACTTACATAATAGTTCGAGTTGGGAGCTGTTCGATTTCCGGGGGTCCACTGTACTTAATAAATATAATGTGTCATTTCTTACAATCAAAAGCTAAGTGAATTGTCATTTTAAACCATACACCAAGTGAATCAAGGAGACCTTTTATAAACATATCTGACCACCTCTGCAAAGACAGTGATTATGTATGAGTGGTGGTGAAAGTGTTGAATGATGAAATTTTTTTTTTTCCTTTTTGGGTCACCCTGCCTTGGTGACAAACAGCCGACATGTTAAAAAAAAAAAAAGTGATGAAATTAATAAGTGACTTGTGATTACTGAAAGGTGTCATAATGTAACTGAAGCTAAGGAAATAAAATCAATTGGGACAAAGAATATTTCCTTTCACTTCACTTTTTCCTACGACAGTGTTTACATGTGTTACCAAGGCTCCATGATTTATGAGTTTATAAATAAAGAATTCCTAGGTAGTAGGTTGGTAGATAACAACCATCCAGGGAGGTACTACCATCCTGCCAAGTGAGTGTGAAATGGAAACCTGTAATTGTTTTATACGATGGTAAGATTGCTGGTGTCTTAACCGTCTCACAAACACGCATGACATCAGGTACGTCTTGCTACTTCTACTTACACTTATGCCACACCACACATGCATGTACACGCATATATATACACACCCCTCTGGAATTTCTTCTATTTTCTTACTAGTTCTTGTTCTTATTTCCTCTTATCTCCATGGGGAAGTGGAACAGAATTCTTCCTCCGTAAGCAATGCGTGTCGTAAGAGGCGACTAAAATGCCGGGAGCAAGGGGCTGGTAACCCCTTCTCCTGTATATATTACTAAATGTAAAAGGAGAAACTTTCGTTTTTCCTTTTAGGCCACCCTGCCTCGGTGGGAAACGGCCGACGTGTTGAAAGAATAAGAAGATCTGGGTTTTCTTCTATTTTCTTAATAGTTCTTGTTCTTCTTTATTTCCTCTTATCTCCATGGGGAAGTGGAAAAGAATTCTTCCTCCGTGAGCCATGCGTGTTGTAGGAGGCAACTAAAATCCTGGGAGCAAGGGGCTAGTGGTCCTTTCTCCTGTATAAATTACTAAATTTGAGAAGAAAAACTTTCATTTTTCTTTTTCAAATCACCCTGCCTTGGTGGGATACGGGTTTGTTGAAAAAAAAAATCTTGTCTGTACGTATACCATGTGAAAATGCTCATTTCATCAAGAAGAACTTGAACCTACATCAAAGTGAAAATGAATAGGAAAACTTTATTTCCTAATAGAGCTTACAAAAGTTACAAATACAATAGTAACAAGATGAAATGGGTTCGTTAGAGAATTTCAGGCATACTAAAACTGTGACCTGTCACTAGGACATAAAATTAAGAAAATAAAAGATAAAAGGAAAAAGAAATAGTTAAGGTTTGGATTACTCAAAACTTAATATTGGTACACATAAGACAGCTGTCAAGTTAAAAAATAAACATGGAAATGGTTGACAACTTGCAGTCAAGCTTTAAAAAAATTAATTAGATGGCCAAAATAATTGGTGACAATAGCACATGAGCATGGAAGTTTGTAACAATAAGAAATAAAAGAGAAAAAGATAGCTTATGAGAGGTTTTTACAAAGCAGAAGTGATATAAGAAGGGTAGAGTATATGGAGAGTAAAAGAAAGGTGAAGGGAGTGAGGAGAGAGTGCAAAAGGAGAGCAAATGATAAGTGGGAGAGGCACTGTCATGAAATTTTGCTGAGAATAAGAACAAATTTTGGAGTGAGATAAACAAGTTAAGAAAGCATAGGGAACAAATGGATTTGTCAGTTAAAAACAGAGTAAGGGAGTTAGTAGATGGGGAACTGTAGGTATTGGGTAGATGGTGCGAATATTTTGAGGAACTTTTAAATGTCGATGAAGAAAGGGAGGCAGTAACTTCAATAACTGGCCAGGGAGGTATAACATCTTTTAGGAGTGAAGAAGAGCAGGATGTAAGTGGGGGGAAAGGTGCATGAGGCATTGCGCAAAATGAATGGGGGTAAAACAGCTGGAACTGACGGAATCATGACAGAAATATTAAAAGCAGAGATGGGGGGATACAGTGTTGGAGTGGTTGGTATTTTTGTTTAATAAATGTATGAAAGAGGGGAAGGTACCTAGGAATTGGCAGAGAGCGTGTATAGCTCCTTTGTATAAAGGGAAGGGGGACAAAAGAGATTGTAAAAATTATAGGGGAATAAGTTTACTGAGACCTGATGAGCTGTTGGAGTGTGAGCAGGGTAATATTTTGTGAAGGGACTCAGGGAAACTGGTTAGCTGGACTTGAGTCCTGGAAATGGGAAGTACAATGCCTGCACTTAAAAGGAGGGGTTTGGGATATTGGAAGTTTGGAGGGACATCTAAACTGTCGTATCTGAGCGCCTCTGCAAAGACAGTGATTATGTATGAGTGATGGTGAAAGTATTGAATGATGATGAAAGTATTTTTCTTTCTTTTTGGATCACCCTGCCTCGGTGGGAAACGGCCAATGTGCTAAAAAAAAAATTAGCTTTGTTCCCAAAACATTATGTAGATCTTTTCAATATTGAGTGTTTGTTTCTTGTCATCTGCATAAACATTTTTTTCAAGCTCAGCATTAATTGCATTCAAGATGATAAAAGTTGTGTCAACTGCAAACAGAAATGGCTTAAAATTCCTGTGAGGCATTAGAAACATCACTAATGTAGATGAGGAAAAGTAGAAGGCCTAAGGTGGTACCCCTATGCTGAGTGAAATTTTGGTAAATGTTACATTACTGCCTACCTTGAAGGTAAGACTTAATGTACACAAGAGCATAGCTCATGAATCTATAATGTTCTAGTTTGAGCAGCAAGATGTGATCTTTTATTTTTTTTATTAACACATTGGCCAATTCCCACCAAGGCAGGGTGGCCCGAAAAAGAAAAACTTTCATCATCATTCACTCCATCACTGTCTAGCCAGAGGGGTGCTTTACACTACAGTTATAAAACTGCAACATTAACACCCCTCCTTCAGAGTGCAGACACTGTACTTCCCATCTCCAGGACTCAAATCCGGCCTGCCGGTTTCCCTGAATCCCAACATAAATGTTACTTTACTCACACTCCAACAGCACGTAAAGTATTAAAAACCATTTGTCTCCATTCACTCCTATCAAATACGCTCACGCATGCTTGCTGGAAATCCAAGCCTCTCGCACACAAAACCTCTTTTACCCCCTCCCTCCAACCTTTCCTAGGCCGACCCCTACCCAGCTTTCCTTCTACTACAGATTTATACACTCTTGAAGTCATTCTGTTTCGTTCCATTCTCTCTACATGTCCGAACCACCTCAACAACCCCTCCTCAGCCCTCTGGATAATAGTTTTGGTAATCCCACACCTCATCCTAATTTCCAAACTCTATTATATTAAAAACTTCTTTTTATGTCAATAAAGAGCCCATTGAATATTTATTATATGCTAAGGTGGAAGAGATTAAGCTGAGCATTTAATTATAGAATTGTTGGTACTTTTACCTGACCTGAAACAAAACTAGCAGTGGTTTAGAAAATCATATTTGGATATGAATTCATAGATTCATTTAAGTATTATTTTTCCAATTTTTTTATAATAACAGCAAGTTAGAAATAGGCCAATCATTACTGACTTCTGTTCAATCACCACTTTTGAAGATTGAGGCAACTCTTGCCACCTTACGTACATTAACTAAGATTTTGGTTTCTAGTTATTTATTGAACAAATATGCAACAAGTGGCAAAAGTACATGAGCAACTCTTTTTATAAATTATTGGTGAAATACTTGCTTTGTTTCCCAATTTGTTTTTTAGCAAACTTACTGAAGTAACCTCTGATGAGGTAGCCGGGGATAGGTAGAGCATGCTAGCACAGTTTTCAGAGGTAATCACAAACTTGGTTAAGGGAGCTAGGGATTCTGCTGGCCAGGTTTAATCTCCCAGATGAGAAGTCATTTAGTTTTTCACTGTATCAGAGATATGGAGGGGAGGTTAATTAGATTTTGTTCATACAATTTCTTTGAATTTGCCAGGATTTGGGAGTGTTTTCCAGGTCTGTTTAAAATCTCATTTTATTTTACTGAACCTATTGGCACAAGACAGCTATTTAAAGTTCCTTACAGATGAGGAGAGTGCTTTAGTATAAATAAAATACTCTCTCCAATTACTATTATATTTTACTGGGCAACAGCATGTGAATTTACCCCACAGGTACATCAAGAGACTGAAGAAATACTTATACTGCATTTTTTACATTATTAATGTTTTTATTTTAAAATTTCTATGCAACAGAAGTGTCAGATATACAGTAGAGGATGTATCACAAGAACAAGTCACATTATTATAATTATTCAACTAATGCCTACCTTTAGCTTGGTCTTATCCATCCGTCTGCCTGGCCTCCTCCTAATTGCTGTACTTCCTGTCTTCATAGCCACCCTTCTTGAGGGTGTGTGATCATCAATGCTAGTATTAATTTCCACCGATTCTTTATTTTCCAGGACAGGTGTATTGCTGTTTTCATTATCAAAAACAGATTCATAATTTGGATATGAAGAATTGTTGTTGAGCATAACCTCTGGAGAGGAGTTTTTGGTTTTGGCATTGTTACTGGAGATAACATCACTCTGCAACCCAGAGTTAAGTGAACTGTCCTCTCTCATAGTAACATGTGTCACACCATTTGACGAGTTTGGGGAATTTCCACACTCTGCATCTAATACGACATTCAAGTTACGACATGTCTTATAGTCGGTATTCTTCCACATATCATCATCATCCTCATCCTCCAACTCAGTTGAAGTTTCTTTAGGTGTCTGATCCTTCAACTCTGTCCCACCCAAGATCCTACTACCGGCAGGTGCCCCATCATCTCTTGAAGAATGTGTTGTATCGGTTGATGTTCCAGGAATGAAAGGATTAACACTGTCTCTTTCCCTTAGCCCTTGCTCACTAGGAAATATACAGGATACTGTGTTTCTTATTACAGTGACTGCTTTGGGAGTTTGTGGAGAGCTCGGAGACTGAGGAGTTCGCCAACCATTTAGACAATCCTCACGCCAAAGGGTCTGTTCCTTGGGAGCAAAAATTAAAAATTAATGTAATAGAATATTTTCTAGTCTTTGAACATGTCTTAAAAAACTGAATGCACATTCAGTACAGTGGTCCATGGAGTTACAATGAGCTGGAGTTATGACAATTCTGAGTTATGATTTACCCTCATAAAGGAATTTAGTATCGAGTTGCAATGAAAAATTTGAGATATACGTGTTTGTGATTTAATTACACCATTTTTGTGTTACCAAGTTATCATGGCCCCTAAAGTGTGCAGCAAACACGTAATTTTTCCGAAGATGAAACAAAAAATGGTGAAAAGATCTGATGCAACAGTTAGAACTAGTGCACTAGTGCACGAGTATGGCTTTCCACAACCATCCCTACTATTATCAGGCAAAAACACATTATGAAGGATATTAAAGTGGCTGACAAATCTAAGCTAGTGAAAAAGAGTGGCTAAGAGAGAAAATGAAGGGAGATACAATGCCTGCAAGTTATATGTGAGCATGAAAGTCTAAGGTACAGTAAAAGTTGCACTTCCAGGGATCTTGGATCGAACTGCCACAAAGCCACATATTTTGGGGTTTGAGCTATGATAGTTTGGAGGTACGATACGTCTCGCAGAACAGATTAATACCCTAACTCTAGGGACCACTGTATGTCAAAAAAACACACAGTAAAACTTTAGTATACACAACACATTTTCCATCACATAAGACACATCTGCATCAGACAAACTAATTTGAGAAATTGTGGAAAAAATTGATAGTGTATGTTTTCATACATAAATTGTACTGCTATGTACATATTAATTATAATACTGTACCCTAGTAATCAGGGCACCAGACAGTAAATGAGAAGCAGTGAGGCAGTAAGAATGAAACAAAATTGGCCAACCTTAGCAAAACTAAGTCATAATTACATAAGTACACTACTGATATAAAATAAATTTCTCCAATTACAAAATAATAGTTAAATACCAATCAATGGGGATTACAATCCTAGAATCTATAATCTGAGAGAACAACATGCTCAATTTTTTTTCATTTTCCTTTGGAGAACATTTCTCTAAATATCACTAATCTTGTTAATAATAAACATATACAAGATAAATGGCCAAAATGGAAACAATATGATGGAAATCCTATGGTTATCTTTTCAGTTTAGGGGTGCCTTAAGCTCACAATAAACAGGTGAATAATATCTATTCATGGGCTGCACATAAGTAAAAATGTTCACATTTTTGAAGGTTTTCAAGAATTTTATAGAAAATTCCAATTTTGGGGGAATAATAAAATTTTGCAAATTACAGGGGAGTTCAACTCTATAGGAAAATGTGAAAAAAAAAAAAAATGCTGACATTATTGTAAGAAAATTTAAACAATGATCCCTAAAACATTTTGAGTTTTCTGCACTGACCTCGTCCTCGCTATCAGAGTAAAAGGCCGCAGAATTTGTAGTGGACCGTCTACGGACAGCAATTGTTCGCTGATCATCTTCTTCCTTAAGGTGGATGACATTACGCACTCCCCAGTATATCTTCAACACACCCTCCAAGATCATTCGCCCATTGGCCTGGAATGACAAAATTACAGTAATTATCCAACCACCAATTCTGTGATTTGTTTGCAATTGTGTTGTTGTGATTTCCTGAGACAAGAGACATTTGTTCTATTATATCAGCCCTCCGAATTATACTTTAGGTAACCCTATACCATCTTCTCATTTTCATGCTCTAAATTCTCTGCATAATATTCATACCATACATCACCCTCAAACATGACATATCTCCTGCCTACAGCCTCCCATGTTCTGCACCCATATAATAGTGTTGGTACCACTCTTTTACATTCCCCTTTTTTGCCTACATGAATAAAGTTCTGTCTCTAAAGTTGCCTCAATGCACCAATCACCTTTACTCCCTCTTCTATTCCATGGTTTACCTCATCTTCACAGACCCATCCACTGACAGGTCCACTCCCAAATATCTGAAAACATTTACTTTATCCATACTCCCTCCCTCCAATCTAATATCCAAGCTTTCATTGCCTAGATTTTTTTGTTACCCTCATCGCCTTGCTCTTTCCTACATTCATTTGTAATTTCCTTTTGCAATTTTTATTTTTAACAAACCCTCTGTATACCACTGAGATAGAATGACCTAAAAAAAAGCGAAAATTTTCTTTTGGTTTTTCTTTAAAAAGAAAAATGAAAGTTTTTCTTTTTAAATTTAGTAATTTATATAGGAGAAGGGGTTACTAGCCCCTTGCTCCCAGCATTATAGTTGCCTCCTGCGACGTGCACGGCTTATGGAGGAAGAATTCTGTTCAACTTCCCAATGGAGATAAGAGGAAATAAAGAAGAACAAGAACAATTAAGAAAACAGAAGAAAACTCAGATGGGTATGTATATACATACTATATATATGCATTACATGCATGTATAGTGTGACATAAGTATAAATAGAAGTAGCAAGATATACCTGATATCCCACGTGTTTGAGACAAAAAAAAAAAAACACCAGCAATCCTACCATCGTGTAAAACAATTACATTATTTATTATTATTATTATTATTTTTTTGCAGAAAGTGGATATCCTACAAAGAGGTTAATTAGAAGAGGGTGAGTTAAAAAACAGTGATAAGATTTAATATGAGACCTGCTTACCTCTCTGCTCTTCAGTTCTCCTGGTTTACCTTCATAGTACTGGTTATAAGCCTTCAACTTGGCTTCAATGTGTGATCTGAAACATAAGAGAATCATACAGATTATGCTACTAAATAATTCAATGTATTTTACTTCTTCTCATTCTGAGCATACAGTATTTAATAGAATCAATCATCATGCTTTTGATAAAATACAATTATGAGATTAAGAGGTTATTTTATTACCAGTCAAACAATGCTGCACATATCAGGAGGAAGTGCTAAATTCTTAAGGGTCACCCTGAAGGTAAGAGGGTTTAATTTGAAGGGAAGGGTAGCTCCAATTTTTTTGGATCAAGAACCCTTCACAAGCATTAAGGTATCCCTTCCTCTGAAGGGAAAATAGTTCACTATTGATGAAACAACTTTTTTTTTCCTTTAAGAAGCAAGAACATGCACTTATGTTTATTCAAGTACAGTTGAACGTAATTCATTCCAGAAGGCTGTTCGAGTGCCAATCCATTCGAGTAGCGAACAAATTCTTTGCAACCAATTTTCTTTATGGTTGGTTGTTATCACTAATCTTCATAGGCCCCATGGTGACTTATTTATACAAATAATAAAAAAAAAATCATAATAAAACTAAGAAACACGAAATAGTTTACAGTGAAGTTCTGGCAGGTCGTGTCTGTTTGGTCAAGTGCTGAGCTTTGTTTTAGTAGGGAGCTGTTCGCATACTGAGGTTCCACTGTAGTTACTAACTGACAGAGTAAAGTAATTTCATAACAGATATGCAATATATTGAGGATCTATTTGTACACATTATTTGTTGCATCCCAAAATGTGCAGGTTATGAAAATAAAGCATTTTTGGTTGGAAAAATAAAAATAAGAAATCTCTAAAATTATCTCAGACTCAAAATATTGAATTCATTATTATAACACTATAAAGAAGAAAGATGCTAAGAAAATCCATTGATAAATTAAAGAAGACTAAATATTCTACTACTGTATAATGACTTACATTCAATTATCACCGACACCAAGAGAACTTTTAAACAAGTCTCGTAAAATTCCACAGGCATCACAAAGTTTCCAGTAACTAAAGTTCCTTACAATAAGTTGCCCAGAACCCACATCCAAACAACTCATCTCATATGGCTAGGTATAGTAAATTCACTAACTTAGCTCTGCAACCTGGATCTTCTTACAGTTTGTTTATTAATATGGCATTTTCCAAGGACATCTATATTCCATAAAACTGATATACAGGTCTAACTTGAAAACAAGCTATGTTTCTTGTGGTTTCAGACTTACAAATGGATTTGATGTATAGAAAACAACAGTATAAAAGATGGTTATACTACTTTATAAATTTGTATACTGTGGATCAGCTCTTGTAAAAACATGAATGGTTCCTACCCATGCAGCATTAGTAAGTAAGGATTTTTTTTTTTTCAACAAGTCGGCCGTCTGCCATTGAGGCAGGGTGACCCAAAAAAAAAAGAAAATCCCCAAAAAGAAAATACTTTCATCATCATTCAACACTTTCACCACACTCATACATAATCACTGTCTTTGCAGAGGCGCAAAGTAAGGATATCTGGTGTATATTATTAAAACTCTGAACTGAAAACCACTTAAGAACAGCATTACTTCAAATCTGCATACTAGTATTGTTCTAAATCTGTAACAAGAGGCATTTGATGCTTGATACTAACAGAGATAATGACTTTTAAAAATAAAATTGTTGGTATGAGGAAAGCCAAAGAATATGGCAAAGTGTATGAAAAAATAGATGACTTCAATCAAACTAACCTCTTCACCTGGCCATCCCTGTTCTCCACCTTCCCAAACGATGTGTGACACTCATTGCGAGTACCATGACCAAAGAGTTGGGGACCAAACAGTGCTCCATAACATGGGTGATGGCAATATGGCACTCCCTTGTGCTGAAAACAAAACAAAGCAAGAAAGTACACTACTATATCTATTAAATTCATGGAGAAATGTTAAACTGTGGGGGTCATACAATGCCTGGGAATGGGAGGTAATCAGGTATGGTCCTAAGGACAAAATATCTCAAATTCCTTGGATCAAGAACCCTTCACCAGTATCAGCACACCCCCTAGAAGAGGCTACTTTATCTACTCTGAGTTACTGAAACATTCATAAAGGCCAGCATCAAATAACGCAATCAATAATCGAATGGTTAAATTTTAATTTCTCATTACTAGAGATATTAAGAAAATTATAACAAGGTCAAATAATTGTCATTAGCGAAATACACATGAAAGAAAAACTTTAATATTTACATAAAATATAAGACATGCCAATTCATGTAAAAAATTAAACCAATGCATGTATATAGCAGTAGATATGATAGTTTTACTTACCTCTGCATGCTGGCCAGGATTCAGCCGTTTGCCACATTCTTCACAGCGCAAGCAATTTGGGTGCCAGTCAAACCCCAGTGACTGCTTTCTCTCTGCTAAAATTGTAGATTTCTCTTAGACAAGTCTAAGGAATATTTGGTAGCAAAATTTAGTTATGGTACTGCATGTCAATCAGTTTTAAAACATTTTTTTTTTTTTTTTTCAACAAGTCGGCCGTCTCCCACCGAGGCAGAGTGACCCAAAAAGAAAGAAAATCCCCAAAAAGAAAATACTTTCATCTTCATTCAACACTTTCACCACACTCATACATAATCACTGTCTTTGCAGAGGAGCTCAGATACGACAGCTGAGAAAAGTCCCTCCCAGCTGTCACTATCCCAGACCCCTCCTTTAAAGTGCAGGCATTGTACTTCCCATTTCCAGGACTCAAGTCCAATTAAATCAATTAACTGGTTTCCCTGAATCCCTTCACAAAATGTTACCCTGCTCACACTCCAACAGATCGTCATGTCCCAAAAACATACCATGAGATAATACTCATTATAAAAAAAACTTTTTTTTCAGCAAAGCTCCACATTATCAACATGAATTCTTAGATAAATTATTAATGAGATGAAATTTAGGTTTCAGGGTATAAAAATGTCATCATGGGAGCTTTCAATTTCAGCAAACCTGAATGAAGTACAGTAAACTGACTATGAATAAAGAATCTTATAACTATTTCAAAGCAGTTTTTGACTGAGAACAACTTACATAATATGATTAACAAATAAGGAAATGTTGCTTAAAAACTGAAATCGGAGCTCTGGTGGTCTTGTGGCTAAAGCTCTCGCTTCACACGGCGAGGGCCTGGGTTCGATTCCCAGCCAGGGCAGAAACATTGGGCGTGTTTCTTTACACCTGTTGTCTATGTTCCCCATCAGTAAAATGGGTACCTGGGTGTTAGTCGACTGGTGTGAGTCGCATCCTAGGACACTGACCTAATCTGCCCGAAATGCTCAGCATAACAAGGGACTTTCTATATAGTAGTATGTCACTGATGTCAGCTAGGCCTGTATACCATGTACATGTACTTGTAGTAAATAAAGATATTATTATTATTATTATTATAAGAGCTTGCAAACTCAAATCATAAATTTATTAATCTGTTACTTTGAATTTTTCTGATAAGAAAGATAACAGTTAAGATTCAAATATTCACTGCAGACTATATTGGGGTAAACCTGACTAGGGATTATTTCAAAGATCTTACAAAAAGAATGAAGAGGATTATCAGTAAGACATATTTCAAAAGGTTATACAAACTGTTCAAACAACACATAATTCTCACATAGAAATCAGATTAAATAAAAATGATCCTAAGTGGATAAACAAGATATATATCTCTCTTGTGCAAGAAGAAAAGCTATTACAAGTTATCAAGAGGAGAGGATCACTTTACTATCCAATAGTATATGTTCAGATAAATAAAGAGATTAAAAAAAAGGGAATAAGAAAAGCCAAACAAAAATATAAAATTAAAATCTTTAGGGAATCTACAACTGATGCTAAAGAAACTTTCCCTCATATATGACAACGGAGATAAATGCCATATACAGCCAACAATGTTTGAAATAAGACACAAATGTAAATATGACACCTTGAATTTTTTGGGGGTTATCCTAAGTAATTTACACATGTTACTATGCATGATAATTGTACTAATGTGTACCTGTATCTAAATAAATTTACTTACAAAATCTATTTTGGTACAACTTTTTACCTGTGCAACAGGTTTTTCTTCAAGCCAATGCAAAATGAACTAAAGGGAACGAACTACTATTGAATATTCAATCTATAATCCACAAACATACAAGGACAAAAAAGGGACAAAATCTAACAAGTTTCTCCAAGAAAAAATTAAAGAGGTCAACTCAAGATATTGATTAATAGTTTGTAGTATTGTAACACATTGATCAATGACACATTAAGCTAATACATCAACAACAAATATTCTATGAATGAGCAGACAGCTGAAAATTTGCTATAGTTGTATTAATAAGATTATATACGTGTCTACGCAAGGGGGAAGCCAGAAGGGCGTATCCCACCACAACAGTACCTGTTAAATACTGTTATTTACCGAAATAGACAGGTCGGCCGCACTTCCTACATTGCCACATCTTGAAGGTATGTCAAGTGGTGGGCCTCAGCATGCTCTAAATCACCGCATGTTGCTCACAGAAGGATTATCACAGTAATATAATCCCTGGGTCTCCATAAACATTAGCCAGACAACACTGCTGCTACTTCCGCCTTGTAAAATACTAATCCTATAAACTTACGTATCTGATTTTTTTATAATACTATTCGACATTAAAACATTTTACAAATACAGAAAATCATGATAAAAATAATTCTGATATACAGATTAGTTATTAAGGACATAAATTGGGATATTTCTACTACTGTATATAATTCGGAAAAAGAAACGCAAACATTCCAAAGATGCGTTTGTAGAGAAGATGCGTCAGGCGGATGATCCTCTCACTCACTATAATAATAATAATCTTTATTTCTACAAGTATATGTACAGGGTATACAAGCCTAGCTGACATCAATGACATACTACTGTATAGAAAGCCCCTTGTCATGCTGAGCATTTCGGGAAAATTAGGTCAGTTTTGTCCCCAGGATGCGACCCACACCAGTCCACTAACACCCAGGTACCCATTTTACTGATGGGTGAACATAGACAAACGGTGTAAAGAAACACGCCCAATGTTTCTACCCTCGCCGGGAATCGAACCTGAACCCTCGCCGTGTGAAGCGAGACCGTTAGCTACCAGGCCACGGGGTTCCTACACACACCCAGAACTCTCACCCACTCTTAAATTATTATAATCATAACTAAGCGCTAAACCCATAAGGGTCATGCAAGGTAGCGTATGCTTGATCAGAGACCAGCGAGAGTGAGGAGTATAACAGTAAGGGAGGTGAGGAGTACTCAGTAAAGTATAATCAAAGTTGGTATAATCACCCTTAAAACACTCAATATCATTATTAATCATTATTAGTATTATATTATTATTATTATAATCAAAAGAAGCGCTAAACCAATTAGTATTATAGAAATTGGGAAACAGGGCTCAATACAGCTTTGCGCCTTGGTGACCCTTAACCACCCCATCACTATTATTATTATTATATATATTATATTTAGGTATTATTATATTTAGATATACCTGGAGGGTGTTCCGGGGGTCAACGCCCCCGCGGCCCGGTTCATGACCAGGCCTCGTGGTCATCAACCAGGCTGTTACTGCTGGCCGCACGTAAACCGACGTACGAACCACAGCTCGGTTTTGGTTGGAAACTGACTTTAGAAGCCTCTCCAGCTCCCTCTTGAAGACAGCCAGGGGTCTAGTGGTAATCTCCTTTATGTATGCTGGGAGGCAGTTGAACAGTCTTGGGCCCCTGATGCTTATTGTGTTATCTCTTAGCGTACTCATGGTGCCCCTGCTTTTCATTGGGGGGGATATGTTGTACTGCCTGCCGAGCCTTTTGCTTTTGTAGGGAGTGGTTTCTGTGTACAGATTTGGGGCTAGTCCCTCTAAGATTTTCCAGGTGTAAATTAGGCTGCACCTTTTTCGCCTGAGTTCTAAGGTGTACAGGTCAAGGGACCAATCGTTCCCAGTAATTTTGGTGCTTTATTGTACATATACGTGGAGTGAAAGTCCTGTGTATATTCTCCAGGTCTGCAATTTCGCCTGCCTTGAAAGGGACCATTAGTGCGCAGCAGTATTCCAGCCTACAGAGAACAAGCGATTTGAAGAGAATCATTGGCTTGGCATCCCTAGTTTTGAAGGTTTTCATTATTCATTCTATCATTTTTCTAGCAGATGTGGTAGATACATTGTTGTGATCTTTGAAAGTGAGATTCTCTGATATTATCACTCCCAGGTCCTTCACATTAGTTTTTCGCTCTACTGTGTGGTTGGAATTTGTTTTATACTCCGATACTGTTTTAATTTCCTCGAATTTTCCATAGCGGAGTAATTGTAATTGGTCTTCATTGAACTTCATATTGTTTTCTGAGGCTCATTTAAAGACTTGGTTAATGTCCCCTTGGAGATTTGCAGTGTCCTCGATGGATGACACTGTCATGTAAATTCTGGTATCATCAGCAAAGAATGACATGGTGCTGTGGCTTACATCTCTGTCAAATATGGGGATGAGCTTTCCACTGTAGCCTACAATGACTTGACTCTTTTTACTATTACTTTTTTTGTGCTCTATTTGTTAGGAAGTTAAAGATCCATTTACCAACTTTTCCTGTTATTCCTTTATCGCGCATTTTGTGTCTTATTACGCCATGATCGCACTTGTCGAAGGCTTTTGCAAAGTCTGTGAATATAACATCTGCATTCTGTTTGTCCTCAAATGCATATTATTATATTTAGATATTATATTATTAATTCTTCTTCATTACTCTATTATTGTTGCTATTATCATATTTCTGGAGATCCATTATACTTACGGGCCACTAAGCTCCTGGAGTATACCTGGAGAGGGTTTCGGGGGTCAACGCCCCCGAGGCCAGGTCTGAGACCAGGCCTCATGGTGGATCAGGGTCTGATCCTGGGGAATGGAAAGTAACAAGTTTGATCCGAGGAACAGAATAGCTTCACTTCCTGGGATCACCAGCACCAAGGCACCGCTTTCCCCACACCAACACTAGAAAAGTAGCAGCAAATGGGTACGTAGGAATTAGTCGACTGTTTAGGACTGCATCCTGGGAAAAGAAATAAGGAACCTACATTGGTTTTCTTGGGATATTAACCCTCTGGGGTTACTAATGTGAAGTCTATGTTCTTGAGTAATCCTCTTTTCATGGTGAAAAACTCTTGATCCAAAGAAGTGGAACTGCCCTCCCTTTTGAATCAAACCTGATTACCTTTCTCTCCCAAGGTGTTGGAAGACCTATAGATTTATCGCTTCCATATGGATGAATAAGGAGAAGAAACAGAAGAAACAACAACTAGATGACTAAGACACAAATACAATACTTGGACATCTTATTGTGGAGATGTTTCGCAAACCACTAGTTTTATCAGTCCAATACAGAGAATGATACTGAAGACAGTGGAAAACATGAGATGGTAGTTTGAGGTCTCAGACCAGTCCCTCAGCCTTAAAAACCAGTTTTTAGTCCAAAAGTCTTGAAGACCCTTGAGTCATCTGTATTGAACTGGCAAAGCCACTGGCGAAACGTCTCCACAGTAAAGATACACAAGTGTTTTACTCAGCTACTAATCGGTTGTTTTGTGTACCATTAATACAACATCAACATCACCACCAACTAGATGTATTGCGGTCCCTGTGTGAGGCGAGGGAGGTATCCCCGTATCCAATAATAATAATAATAATATAATATCTTTATTTACTACAAGTACATGTACATGGTATACAGTCCTAGCTGACATCAGTGACATACTACTATATAGAAAGTCCCTTGTTATGCTGAGCATTTCGGGCAGATTAGGTCATTGTCCCAGGATGCGACTCACACCAGTCGACTAACACCCAGGTACCCATTTTACTGATGGGGAACATAGACAACAGGTGTAAAGAAACACGCCCAATGTTTCTGGCCTTGCTGGGAATCGAACCCAGGCCCTCGCCGGGTGAAGCGAGAGCTTTAGCCACCAGACCACCAGAGCCCCTAATAAGCCCAACCCTTCTACTTCAATGCACATGAAAGGGATATTGCGGGGCAGTCATCAAATTTTAATGCAGCAAACTATACAAATATGTGGTTGCAGGGGTCGAGACTCAGCTCCTGGCCCAATCTCTCTGCCTCACAAGAAATGAACGCATCATTTCTAGGCTGAGGGACTAATTACCTCAAACTCTATCTTCACCTATTTATCTGTATTGTATTGATGAAGCTACTGGTCAGCGAACCGTTTCCACAATACTCGTAAAAATATCCAATTGTTGTACACGTGTCTCATTCATGTACTTGTTGGATTTCTAAAGCATTTATAATAATAATAATAATTAAACCAGTTACAGCCAAGCTCGGAAGGATATCATAATGATTGGGAACAAAGTTAAAGATATTCATTTGAACATTAACAAACAATTCACCGATCAAAAGTCAGAATGAGGTGGAAATTCCTAGGTTAACATCTTTACAGAAAGCTAAAATTCAACACATTAATCTCAAAGAAAATTTCCAAAGCAATGGGCATACGCTCAAAAATACGCTATCTGCACACACACATACTGTACATAAAAACAAACGAATGAAGGAACACATCAGCAGGCCTACTGGCCCATGCTAGGTAGGTCCAACTCACACCTAATCCTGTACACGTCCAATCTACTTTAAAGCACCCAACGTCCTTACCTCGGTGACACTTACAAGGGAGTTTGATCCACGCATTCACAATTCTATTGACAAACCAATACATGTACTTCTATTTATCCTTTCTAAATCCAAATTTCTGTACAATTAGTCCATTGCTAAGAGTCCTAGTTTGGTTACATATTTTCAACTATTTATATCTTCTTTATATATATTCTCGTTTTCCATTTGTAGACTTTATTAATATCTTCCCTAATTTTATGCCTTTCCAGAGTGTTAGTGCCACTAATTTTATGCCTTTCTAGAGTGTTAGTGCCAACAGTCTCTCTGCATAAGAAATGTTTCTAATATATGGAATCAACATTATCTTTCCCTTCATATTTCCAGCATATTTATGTTCATTCTGGTAGCAGTAATAGTATATAATACCAACAAGATAATGAACACTCATCATTTTGTAATATGGAGACCAGAGCTGACCAGCATAATCTAAATAAAGCTCAACCAAAGATGCAAAAAGCTTAAGAATAACCTTTGAATTTCCATTATTTATACTGCTTGATATAATACAAACATCATTACTTACACTGTACTACTCTCTAATCTATCGTTATTTCACTGTCACTGATTGAAGCACCATTGAAGACACTGCAAGACTCCAAGCAGACATCAACCAAATCTTGAAATGGGCTGCAGAAAACAATATGAAGTTCAATGATGAGAAATTTAAATTACTCCGATATGGAAAACGTGAGGAAATTAAAATCTCATCGGAGTATAAAACAAATTCCAACCACACAATAGAGCGAAAAACTAATGTCAAAGACCTGGGAGTGATCATGACAGAGGTTCTCACCTTCAAGGACCATAACACTGTAGCAATCGCATCTGCCAGAAAAATGACAGGATGGATAATGAGAACCTTTAAAACCAGGGATGTCAAGCCCATGTTGACACTTTTCAGGTCGCTTGTTCTATCTAGGTGGAATATTGCTGCACACTAACTGCACCTTTCAAGGCAGGTGAAATTGCTGAACTAGAAAATGTGCAGAGAACCTTCACGGCACACATAACTGCGATAAACCACCTCAATTACTGGGAACGCTTAAAGTTAATAAACCTGTACTCCGTGGAACACAGGCGGGAGAGATACATTATTATATACACTTGGAAAATCCTAGAGGGATTAGTACCAAACATGCACACGAGTGTCACTCCCTACGAAAGCAAAAGACTCGGCAGACGATGTAACATCCCCCAATGAAAAGCAGGGGTGCCACTAGCACGTTGAGAGGCAACACAATAAGTGTCAGGGGCCCAACACTGTTCAACTGCCTCCCAGCATACATCAGGGGGATTACCAACAAACCCCTGGCTGTCTTCAAGCAGACACTGGACAGGCACCTGACCAGCCAGGCTGTGGTTCGTACGTTGTACTGCGTGCGGCCAGCAGTAACAGCCTGGTTGATCAGGCTCTGATCCAACATGAGGCCTGGTCACAGACTGGAACTCTCTCCAGGTATACTCCAGGTACCGGAGATTCGAACTCCGGACCTCAGTGTGTGAGGCGAGTGCGCTAGTGATCGCGCTACGGGATACCTAATACAACAAAAGGAGTACAGAATTTTTTTTTAGCGTCCGGAAGGTGGCTTTAAAAATGTTCCACACTTCCGTCAGATATTCTTTCTAGGCTGCAGATTTTGTAGACAACTAAAAATATACCAGTAAGTTCCTTTGGTCGTAGAGTGAATAGCAGTATAGCATAACATTATACACTGCTATTCACATCTTTTACGATAATATCTACAAACCAAACTAGAACTATAATAATGTGTTTAACTGACATGATACTATTCACATCGTTTTCCGATATCTATAAACTAAACCATAACGATCATGTGTTTAGCTGACAAAAGATAAAAAAAAAATGCACCAGGGGTACGAATCGACCATTTGACAAGGACAAGTGTGGGTAGTCCACTTCGTACAAGGCAGAGTTACCACACAGGAGACACTTACACTTGTATTTAGTATGTTGTAGTTTTGTCGCATTAAGTGGTTTACTCTATACCAATACTGGTACACAACACTTATAATGGTTTATATTTGTATATGATTTTGGTCGTTTTAAATACTGATGCTACTATTATTTTTACGTTCATGTGGGGAGCGCTAAACTCGTAAAGGTCATCATGAAGTGAAATGGTATAGTTTTTTCCGCTGGAGGAATGGGAGGCAATTAGGTTGAATCCAAGTTGAGGGAGTTCAGGTTCACTTTCGTAGATGTAGAACCCCTCACCGGCATAAAGGACTTCCATGAGGGGAACCATTTAATATTAATATTACATATATTCAGGAGAAAGCTTTCAACCGTACGTGAGCATACAGAACCTGGGAAATGAGGTAATATTTTTTTGGACTAATAATAATATTAATAATAATCTTTATTTCTACAAGTACATGTACAAGGTATACAGACCATAGCTGACATCAATGACATACTACTATACAGAAAGACCATTGTTATGCTGAGCATTTCGGACAAATTAGGTCAATTTTGTCCCCAGGATGCGACTCACACAGTCGACTAACACCCAGGTACTTACTTACTGCTAGGTGAACAGGGACAATAGGTGTCTTAAAGAAACACGTCCTAATGTTCCCACCCGTACCGGAGATTGAAATGTTAGGATAAAGAATGCCACGTCCTTTGATACTTGTAAATGCCTATATAGTCACCTCTTTATATTCACGTTGCAAAATAAATATATTCACCTCATCTAACGAGGTTTCAAACAATTCATTTTTTTTAGTCTGTATATGATCGTGGCCTGGCGCTGGTCACCCTCAAATTGCTAGACATCATTCCTCAAATATGGTGACAAAAATTGCATGCAATTTTCTATAATAGGACGTAGCAACGATATACAGACTGACCACGACTTACTCGGGTTACAATGTAATGGTAGACCAATAAAGCCAACTATTTTGTTATTTTTACTGGTTTAGCAAACTTCAAATTACATTTATTTGTCATTATTACTCCCAACTATTTGGTTACCTTCATTACCTCTATGATATTCAGTGCCACATTGAATCAAAAATTTATTTTTCCATACCAATTTAATACTAGTCATTGAAGTTGTTCTAACCATTCATTAGACAGTTAAATTAGTATATCATTAACATTTTTCAAATATCCTATATCACTGTAAAAATTCCTGTAAACACTTGCACATAATTGTGTTAATCCATTAGCAAGTAAGACTTTAATCTAATACCATATCATTAAGTTATCATAATCTATTGTTCCCAAGTCTAGTTATAGAATCACATTAATCCATATGATTACAGGCATTGATCCTGATATCAACCTATTATTAAATGACTTACATGACTCCAACAGCAATTGTAACTATTACACAGCTGATCAAGCAAAGACAATACTCAGAGCCAACAATAACTTAACTATCTTCAATTACAATGTTAGATCGTTGAGCAAACATTATGATGACCTCACAGCACTACTCCAATCCCTACAGTCCAATATGTCAATCATCACACTCACTGAGACCTGGCTAAAGCCTGATACTACAGGTATCTATGCCATCCCAGGTTACACAGCCATTCACAACTGTAGGACAGACCAGCGAGGGTGGAACAGCAATATATTATACAGATCAACTCGATTGTATCGAGAATTCTTGTACAAGGGATGAACATGGAGAATATATTATAGCTAAATTTAAATCAAAGACCTGCAAAACCCCTCACAGTGATAAACATCTACAGATTACCACAGTCAAACATCCGCCACTTTAGTGAAAAACTAGGAAACCTGATAATCGATTCACGCCTTAACAAAGATCATTTGCTGCTCACAGGAGATTTCAACATAAATCTCCTACATGACCAAGACCCGCAGGTAACTGAATTCACAAACACTATGAGCAACTGCTTATTACTACCAACAATATCAAAACCTACAAGAATCTCTGATAATAGTACCTCGTTACTAGACCACATCTGGACTAACACAATATCTCCTCAAAAATCAGGCATAATCACAGAAAACACCACAGACCACTACCCTACCTTTCTCATAACTAACCTAGGCATTCTGCCCCAAGAAATTGCAAAAGTTACCTTCAGACTACATAATGAGTCTGCTGTTAATAATTTTATGTCAGCTATGACGAACATTGACTGGCTTAACGAATTGGAAACACACTCAGATATTAATGAATGCATCAAGAACTTTTTTAAAAAAACACATAACCTCTATAACAGACATTGCCCGAAAAAACTAAACAGATCACAGCTAAGAGACTTAACAATCCCTGGCTAACACCCAGCATCCTTAAATCCATAAATAAGAGGCACCAATATGAAAAACAATATAGAAGGGTCTAATAACCAGAGAACAATCCAAACGCTACTCATCAATCCTTACTAGCCTGATAAGAAGGTCCAAAAAATTGTATTATGAGAACAGACTCCAGACCGTAAAGGTGATATAAAAAAGACCTGGAAAACCCTATCTACAATTCTAGGAAATAAAAGATATCCACGAACAATACCATCAAATTATCAAAAACAGACGAACCCTACTCTCACCAATTGAGACAGCAAACAGACTTAATGTTTTCTTCTCCACCATAGGAAAGAATCTAGCGAGTAGGATCCCAAGCTCGAACACTCGTCCAACAGACTACCTCACCAACACCTACCCAGATACACTATTCCTAGCTCCTACCAACTCAATTGAAGTCTCACACATAATCAACACCCTTAAAAACAAAGCAGGAGACATAAACAGCTTACCACCCTTTATGTACAAAAAAGCTACACATGTACTGTCACCAATTATAGCAGCATTATTCAATAAATCCATTGAATCTTCAACCTTCCCATCAATTCTCAAAATAGCTAGGGTCACCCCGATCCACAAAGGAGGTGACCAAACTGACTTGAACAATTACAGACCAATCTCAAATTTACCACTGCTTTCTAAAATCTTCGAAAAATTAATTCATAAACAGATCTATTCCTACCTCGTCTCACACAATGTACTAAACCCCTGTCAATTTGGATTCAGGACCAACAAGAGCACAAACGATGCTATAACACACATGTTAGAGTTAATATACACCGCACTTGAGAAGAAAGAGGTTCCGCTGGGAATCTTCATAGACCTACGCAAAGCATTTGATACAGTCGACCATGATTTATTGCTCACAAACTAGCGCACTATGGTATTAGGGGCACCCCTCAACTACCTAAAGTCGTACCTTAGCAACAGAAGTCAGTACGTGAACACAAATGGAGAGAACTCTTCCACACAACAAATTACAGTCGGTGTCCCTCAAGGTAGTGTCCTGGGGCCACTCCTATTCCTCATTTACATAAATGACCTACCGAATGCATCACAACTACTCAAACCCATTTTGTTTGCAGATGACACAACATATGTCTTCTCTCACCCAAATCCAGTCGTACTAGCCAACACAGTTAATGCCGAATTACAGAAAATATCAACATGGATGATGACAAATAAGCTTACTCTCAATACGGACAAGACCTACTACATTCAGTTTGGAAACAAAGCTACAAATGTTCCACTTAACATAACGCTAAATGGTTCACCCATCACAAGACTCACAGAGGAAAATTCCTAGGAATCCACCTTGACAGTAGTCTTAAATTCCAAACACACATACAACAAATTTCCAAGAAAATCTCAAGGACAGTAGGTATATTATCTAAGATACGCTATTATGTGCCTCAACCAGCTCTCATTGCACTATATCATTCTCTTATCTACCCTTATCTCACCTATGGAATCTGTGCATGGGGCTCAACAACATTAAATCACCTTAGACCACTCATAACCCAGCAAAAGGCTGCAGTCAGGATGATAACAAATTCCCACTCTAGACAGCATACTCCACCTATATTCAGAACCTTAAAACTACTCACCATAAAAATATTCATACCTATTCATGTGCCTTCTACATACATAAAACTCTACATGCTAATATTAACCCTGCGCTCAGAATTCTCCTCAACAACTTTAATAGGTCCCACGAACATGACACAAGACACAGATCACTATTTGACATACCCGAGTCCATACTAACCAATGTAAAAATTCTATGCACATAAAGGGCCCCAAAATCTGGAATTCATTACCAGTAAATATCAAGTTAACCTTGTCGGAAAATCAATTCAAGACTCTTCTCAAAAGTCACCTACTCACCCTATACTAAATACTCATACTGTAACAAACTTCCAAACCCAATATTATTTTACTTAAGAAGATCTCATTTTGATATGTTCATCCTCCTTAACACTTGTTGCAATCTCATATCATCATATTGTCATTTAAAATCTTATAGTATCATCATTTTCTTAATTTGAAATAAAATATATACCTAGATGAAACTCTAAAAACTATTTCTAGTATTGTTATTATACTAGTATAGCATCAACATACTGTAATTTGAAATAAATTCTACAACTAGATTAAACTCAACCAATTTCTCTTGTATTGTCTTTAAATAGTATGTATAACCATTTAATAATTTAAATAATATAGAACTAGAATAAACTCAATCAATTTCTTTAGCATTAAGTACTTAGTGAATAAGTCTCTAGAATAAACTGCCCCTAATGCCATGGCATGCCAGTGGCTCTCCTTGCATTACAGTTTTATAATTGTATTATATTTGTAACTACCAATAACATTGTACACTTGTAACATGCATTGAAATAAAAATTATTATTATTATTATTATTATTAATAATTTAACCTTTTAAGTGTTTACCATCTACCAACAATGGAATTAATTTGCTCTTTATTTGTGCAATTTACCAAGTTGTCTAGACAACCATAACAAAAATATTGTTATTATTATAATCAAAACCATAACAAAAATAGGCCACATTATTTGGGTGTCTAGATAAAGCCTCGTGTAGGTGATACATCTTAACAATGCCTCCTTTTGCTGTATGTGTCCTTTTCTCCACCCTTTCTTGGGTATCCTGGATTAATCCTCCGGGGTTAATAATCCCAAGTTTATTATTATATATCCATGTGGAAGCATTAAACCAGTAAGGATCATAGTGTGAGAAATTGAAGGTAATCAAATTTGGATAAAGATGTTTCTCCAGAATCAAGGTAGTATCTTTGACAAGATTTACACGAAGAAAGTTTTGTAACTAGGCTTGCAAACTTGTAATCTAGTTTAGTTACTGTACTTCGTAGTCTCATGTTGTGGTCTAATATTTTTTTTGTACAGTAAGTCATTAGCAATGTCACTGATGTATACGAAAAGAACTGTTCCCAAGTCTAAACCTTATGGCACGCCACTTGTCACGTTTAGCATTTCCGTTGAGGACAAATAGTCGTTTGCATCTTAAGTAACTAACTTTCAAGCCATGGTCACTTTTCTCAAGTTTAAAGCCTATTGACTACATGAGAATTAAGATCGTCTTTCACCTATACATAAACATAAAATACTTCGACACCTAAAATAGGGCTTGAAATAAACTCAATAAATATAGATACATAATTCGTAATGTATATACAAATATATGCCTCTCGATGAATATATAGATAAATCTCTCAATGCATATATAGATATACATACCTCTCGGTGTATACAGTACATCGTGTGAAGTTATCTTCGGTATATCTGCTAAATACATCATATGCGTTTTGAAGTCTTTGAGGGAGAATCTTCTGAAGAACTTTCCGAATCTCTCAGTTCATGTCACCTTGCTTGCACCTTTGTATATATTAAAATTACCATACAGGAAATCAAGAAAATTTATTATATACGAACGGTGTCTCCGGAAACTAATTCTGGCGTCACAATAAGGACAAACTTACATTATTATAACTGGGAAAGCGCTAAATCAGTAAGAGTCGTATAGCTCCTTTATGAATGGGAGGTAATCATGTTTAATTCAAAGTACTACCTTGAATGGAGGTGAAAAAGAAGAAAATGGTTATAACTAAGACCATATTTTTTCAAGGGGTGGACCGGTAAGCCAGCGGAAGGCCTCGGACAGCTGACCAAAAACTCCAACGGTGGGTCGAACCTTACCTAACCTAACCTTGAATGGAGGTAAACAAAAGAACGAATTTTGAGGTGAATATTTTTCATTTAATATGTAAGTTTATTTGGGTATAGGTACACATAAATACAGTTACACAAATTATCATGCTTTGTAACATATGTGTAAATTACCTAGGATAGCCCAAAAAAATCAGACTATATGCTGAGGAAGAATGATGTACCGAACTGTGGTGGAGACTATGTTGGTGGAGACCTTGTTGGTGGAAACTCTTGGTGGTAGTGGTGGTGATGGAGATTGTGGTGGTAGTGGTGATGATGGAGACTGTGGTGGTAGTGGTGATGATGGAGACTGTGGTGGTAGTGGTGATGATGGAGACTGTGGTGGTAGTGGTGATGATGGAGACTGTGGTGGTGATGGAGATTGTGGTGGTAGTGGTGATGATGGAGACTGTGGTGATGGAGATTGTGGTGGTAGTGGTGATGATGGAGACTGGTGGTGGTGGTGGTGATGGAGATTGTGGTGGTAGTGATGGAGATTGTGGTGGTAGTGATGAAGATTGTGGTGGTAGTGGTGATGGAGATTGTGGTGGAGATAGAGACTGTGGTGGTGGTGATGGAGATTGTGGTGGTAGTGATGGAGACTGTGGTGGTGGTGATGGAGATTGTGGTGGTAGTGATGGAGACTGTGGTGGTGATGGAGATTGTGGTGGTAGTGATGGAGACTGTGGTGGTGATGGAGATTGTGGTGGTAGTGATGGAGACTGTGTTGGTGATGGAGATTGTGGTGGTAGTGGTGATGGAGATTGTGGTGGTAGTGGTGATGGAGATTGTGGTGGAGATAGAGACTGTGGTGGTGGTGATGGAGATTGTGGTGGTAGTGATGGAGATTATGGTGGTAGTGATGGAGATTGTGGTGGTAGTGATGGAGATTGTGGTGGTAGTGATGGAGATTGTGGTGGTAGTGATGGAGATTGTGGTGGTAGTGATGGGGATTGTGGTGGTGATGGAGATTGTGGTGGTAGTGGTGGTGGAGAGAATGAGGGTTGTCGTACACGGCCAGTTTTAACGAATCTAGATTGGCACTGGCGGCCCCTGCCTCCCTCCCTCTCTCCTCACCACCTACTCGTCTCGTCCTCATCCTTCACCAGCACCTCCAACCCTCCCATCTCCAACACTCTAGCCCTTCCAACCTTCCTTCCATCACCCTAGCCCTTCCAAACCTCCCTCCATCACCCTAGCCCTTCCAACCCTCCCTCCATCACCCAATTCCTCCAACCTCCCCTCCCTCCACCTCAGTTCCTCCAACCCTCCCTCCATCACTCCAGACCTTCAAACCCTCCCTTCACTCCAGATCCTCCAACCCTCCGTTCCTTCCAGATCCTCCAACCCTCCCTCCAGCTTCTCAAACCCTCCCTCTCGCACACCAACCCCTCCAACCTTCCCTTCCCCAGCACCTCTTACTCTCCCTCCCTCACCATATCCCCTCCAACCTTCCCTCCCCAAGGATCTCCAACCGTCACTCCCCCAGCCCTCCTTCCCTTCCAAAGTTATCCCTGCCTTGCCTCCCTCATCCTAGCTCCTACCCCTCCAACCTACCCAGCCTCTCCAACCCTTTGCTCCCTCCCCAAATTACTCCTGCCCTCCCTCTTCTCGTTCCTACCTTTCACCCCTCATCAGCACCTCCAACCCTTCCTCCCAGCACCTTCGACTCCCTCCCCAGCACTTCGGACCCTCACTCCAGCCCTTCTAATCCTCCTTCAGTACCTCCAACTCTTTCTCCCTGCCCAAGTTACTGTTGCCTCTCCTCCCTCACGTTAGTGCATTCCCTTCTTCCCTCTTCCTAGCTCCTGCCCTTCCTACTTCCCCAGCATATTCTACCCTCATTCTCCACAGCATCTCCATCATTCCCCACTCCAAAGCACGACCGACCCTCCCTCCCCCATCACCTTTCCTCCCTCCTAGCAATTTTCTTCCCTACCTCCCCAACAAGTTTTCTCCTTCCCAATCCCTTCTAACCCCCTCCTAAGTTCCTTACACTCCTTATCCATCACCTCCAACTCTCCCCTTTCAAAGTACAACGAACCCTCCTCGTCTCAACTTTCTTCCCCACCTTTTCTTCCAACAACTTTCCTCCCCACCTCTTCCCAACAGCTTTCGTTTCAACCTCTTCCCCTCAGCAACTTTCCTCCCCACCCCTCCTCAGCAACTTTCCTCCCCACCTCTCCTCAGCAACTTTCCTCCCCACCTCTCCTCAGCAACTTTCCTCCCCACCTCTCCTCAGCAACTTTCCTCCCCACCTCTCCTCAGCAACTTTCCTCCCCACCTCTCCTCAGCAACTTTCCTCCCCACCTCTCCTCAGCAACTTTCCTCCCACCTCTCTCAGCAACTTTCCTCCCTCCAGCAACTTTCCTCCCCACCTCTCCTCAGCAACTTTCCTCCCCACCTCTCCTCAGCAACTTTCCTCCCCACCTCTCCTCAGCAACTCTTCCTCTCCCACCCTCTCCTCAGCAACTTTCCTCCCCACCTCTCCTCAGCAACTTTCCTCCCACCCTCCTCAACTTTCTCCCACCTCCTCATCCTCCCCACCCTCCTCAGCAACTTTCCTCCCCACCTCTCCTCAGCAACTTTCTCCCCCCTCCTCAGCAACTTTCCTCCCCACCTCTCCTCAGCAACTTTCCTCCCCACCCTCCTCAGCAACTTTCCTCCCCACCTCTCCTCAGCAACTTTCCTCCCCACCCTCCTCAACAACTTTCCCCCTCCTCACCACTCTCCTCACAACTTTCCTCCCACCTCTCCTCAACAACTTTCCTCCCCACTCTCCTCAGCAACTTTCCTCCCACCTCTCCTCAGCAACTTTCCTCCCACCTCTCCTCACAACTTTCCTCCCCACCTCTCCTCAACAACTTTCCTCCCCACCTCTCCTCAGCAACTTTCCTCCCCACCTCTCCTCAGCAACTTTCCTCCCACCTCTCCTCAGCAACTTTCCTCCCCACCTCTCCTCAGCAACTTTCCTCCCCACCTCTCTCAGCAACTTTCCTCCCCACCTCCTCAGCAACTTTCCTCCCCACCTCTCCTCAGCAACTTTCCTCCCACCCTCCTCAGCAACTTTCCTCCCACCTCTCCTCAGCAACTTTCCTCCCACCTCTCCTCAACAACTTTCCTCCCCACCTCCCTCAACAACTTTCCTCCCCACCTCTCCTCAGCAACTTTCCTCCCCACCTCTCCTCAGCAACTTTCCTCCCACCTCTCTCAGCAACTTTCCTCCCACCTCCCTCAACAACTTTCCCTCCCCACCCTCCTCAACAACTTTCCTCCCCACCTCTCCTCAGCAACTTTCCTCCCCACTCTCTCCTCAGCAACTTTCCTCCCCACCTCCCTCAACAACTTTCCTCCCCACCTCTCCTCAGCAACTTTCCTCCACCTCTCCTCAGCAACTTTCCTCCCCACCTCCTCAACAACTTTCCTCCCCCCTCCTCACAACTTTCCTCCCCACCTCTCCTCAGCAACTTTCCTCCCACCTCTCCTCAACAACTTTCCTCCCCACCTCTCCTCAGCAACTTTCCTCCCCACCTCTCCTCACAACTTTCCTCCCCACCTCTCCTCAGCAACTTTCCTCCCCACCTCCTCAGCAACTTTCCTCCCCACCTCTCCTCAGCAACTTTCCTCCCCACCTCTCCTCAGCAACTTTCCTCCCCCCTCTCCTCAGCAACTTTCCTCCCCACCTCTCCTCAGCAACTTTCCTCCCCACCTCGCCTCAGCAACTTTCCTCCCCACCCTCCTCACAACTTTCCTCCCCACCTCTCCTCACAACTTTCCTCCCCCCTCCTCAGCAACTTTCCTCCCACCTCTCCTCAACAACTTTCCTCCCCACCTCTCCTCAGCAACTTTCCTCCCCACCCTCCTCAGCAACTTTCCTCCCCACCTCTCCTCAGCAACTTTCCTCCCCACCTCTCCTCAGCAACTTTCCTCCCCACCTCCCCTCAGCAACTTTCCTCCCCAGAACTTGCTACAAAAAAGTTAACAAGTACTGCACATCAAATGTCCCTAACATATTTTAACATTACTTTTATCTTAGCCTATGTACATATATATTTAACAAGATCAGGATAAAGAAAATGGGACGCCCAACCTAGTATATACTACCGACAAGTTAATTAAGGTTAAGGTACATAAACATACACTAGTACACTAACTAGTCATCTACAGTACTCCAACTCTGTGAATTGCCTTACCTTGTATCTTGTGTTATTTTTATTCTCATTATTATATTTTCCTAGAACAAGATCATTCTTGAATTTTTTTTAAGTTCCATAATTACCGTTGCTCTATTTTTGAGGAATTTGTCCCAACACTGGTGTGATGGCCAGTGTTGGGAGACACTTGTCCCAACACTGGTGTGATGGCCAGTGTTGGGAGACACCTTCCCAACACTGGTAGATGGCCAGTGTTGGGAGACACCTGTCCCAACACTGGTGTGATGGCCAGTGTTGGGAGACACCTGTCCCAACACTGGTGTGATGGCCAGTGTTGGGAGCACCTGTCCCAACACTGGTGTGATGGCCAGTGCTGGGAGACACTGTCCCAACACTGGTGTGATGGCCAGTGTTGGGAGACACCTGTCCCAACACTGGTGTGATGGCCAGTGTTGGGAGACACCTGTCCCAACACTGGTGTGATGGCCAGTGTTGGGAGACACCTGTCCCAACACTGGTGTGATGGCCAGTGTTGGGAGACACCTGTCCCAACACTGGTGTGATGGCCAGTGTTGGAGACACTGTCCCAACACTGGTGTGATGGCCAGTGTTGGGAGACACCTGTCCCAACACTGGTGTGATGGCCAGTGTTGGGAGACTGTCCCAACACTGGTGTGATGGCCAGTGTTGGGAGACACCTGTCCCAACACTGGTGTGATGGCCAGTGTTGGGAGACACTGTCCCAACACTGGTGGATGGCCAGTGTTGGGAGACACTGTCCCAACACTGGTGTGATGGCCAGTGTTGGGAGACACTTGTCCCAACACTGGTGTGATGGCCAGTGTTGGAGAACTGTCCCAACACTTGTGTGATGGCCAGTGTTGGAGAACACCTGTCCCAACACTGGTGTGATGGCCAGTGTTGGGAGAAACTTGTCCCAACACTGGTGAGATGGCCAGTGTTGGGAGACACCTGTCCCAACACTGGTGTGATGGCCAGTGTTGGGAGACACTTGTCCCAACACTGGTGTGATGGCCAGTGTTGGGAGACACTTGTCCCAACACTGGTGTGATGGCCAGTGTTGGGAGACACTTGTCCCAACACTGGTGTGATGGCCAGTGTTGGGAGACACCTGTCCCAACACTGGTGAGATGGCCAGTGTTGGGAGACAATTGTCATGTCTCCTGACCAATAAAACATTTTATTTTGGACTGTTTCCATAATAAAATGTCCTAAGTGTTTGCTCATGTCTCTTTAATCATAAGGTGTCCCGTAGCTAGATTGGTGACGCACTCTGCTCACACATTAAGGTCCGTGGTTCGATACCCGGTACGGGTGAACACATTAGGACGTGTTTCTTTAAGACCTGCAATAAATAGGTATCTGGGTGTTAGTTGACTAGTGTGGGTCGCATCTTGGGGACAAAATTGATCTAATTTGCCCGAAATGCTCTGCATAAGGGCTTTCTATATAGTAGTATGTCACTGATGTCAGCTATGCCTGTATACCTTATACATGTACTTGTAGAAATAAAGATTATTATTATTATTATTATTATTATTATTATTATAAGGGTTTTTCTTGTGGTTATAGGATAGGTAGGATTAGGATAGTTAAGGGTGACAGGTGGTAGAAGAGGCCACGTGACTGAAGTTTCCCTCCACCAGTATCAAGTAGCCAATAATCACTTTAGAATTTCCCGCGAAAATGTGTTCCCAATCATGATTGGCGGGGGTCACGTGACCGCCCGCATCCCTGGCCACGCCCACCTCCTCCGCCACGCGACCGCCCGCACCAACCCTACACTATGTTTTAAAGTTAATTATTGTATTCATGTGGAAGAGCTAAACTGTTAAAGAGTTTATTTAGGCACAAGTACACAAGTATAATTATCATACATAATATAAATTACCTAGGATAACCCAAAAAAAGCCAAACTGACTTATTTTCCAGTGAAGAAAGGACTTTTGATTATCTTAGTATTGAGATAATGTGTGATTTTAAGCGTTTCCTGAATGTATTATTGTGATGGTCTTGTACAATGGTGATAGTTGCGTGACTTGACGCACTTATCCTGACCCCCCTTACTTACCCATGTCACCACTAGTTGATCAACACGGCGAATGTGACTTTCAGTGAGGGGAAAAGGGCATACGAGGGTTAGAGAGGGAATGTGAGGGGTAAGGAGAGGGGAGAGAGTAGAGTGATGTAATGGACGAGCAAGGAGAGGATGAGGGTGGAGAATGTGGGTGTGGGTATGAGAGGGGTGGTTTATATGGGTGACACATTGTATGAAGCCTAGGCCCACATCACCTCTGTACCACTCACACAACAGGGCACTATGAAGGCATGAGAGAATTCTTATCAGGGAATACTGTGGGAGTGAGCGGCATGTCCCACTTGCCCTGATGCAAACTGCCCACAGCTGCTGGGAACCAACTCACACATTCATTCTCACTCCCACATGCGACATTCAAAAATAAAACATGGTCAAATTACGAAAGCAAAGAATGATTATTAACAGGAGTGCCGAGGGAAGATTAAGAGGAGAAGCAAAAAAAACAATTTGAAAAAACGCCACTGAAATCAAAGCAAAGATTCTGTTGAACTCAAGTTAGGTAAAGTTTGTCAGGAAACAGGGCAAGTGTTCCCTGACGCTACTGGAACTTTTGGTCATCTGATCGAGGCCTTCCACTGGCTTACCGGTCCGCCCCTTTCGCTCCGACCTGGACCATTTACAATAAGACAGAATACAACACTCCCTGTATTATTCAGAATACAACACTCCCTGTATTATTCAGAATACAACACTCCCTGTATTATTCAGAATACAACACTCCCTGTATTATTCAGAATACAACACTCCCTGTATTATTCAGAATACAACACTCCCTGTATTATTCAGAATACAACACTCCCTGTATTATTCAGAATACAACACTCCCTGTATTATTCAGAATACAATACTCCCTGTATTATTCAGAATACAACACTCCCTGTATTATTCAGAATACAACACTCCCTGTATTATTCAGAATACAACACTCCCTGTATTATTCAGAATACAACACTCCTGTATTATTCAGAATACAACACTCCCTGTATTATTCAGAATACAACACTCCCTGTATTATTCAGAATACAACACTCCCTGTATTATTCAGAATACAACACTCCCTGTATTATTCAGAATACAACACTCCCTGTATTATTCAGAATACAACACTCCCTGTATTATTTCCACCACCTCGTTGCCAGACGTATCGTGGCCAACTTTTGTAATTTGTTTATTTGTGGTTAAATGTAATTTTTAAAAGAGTTATACAACCCATCTTAAATTAACTTAATTTAAAATGAAGTAAACATTGAAAAAAAATGGCGTCGAACATCTCAGCAAAAAAAATGTAATAAAATAAAGATGATTAAAAAATAGATCAGACCGAGGATTACTATTACTGACGGGGAGCTCTAAAACTGTAAGGGTCATACAAAGCCTGCAGAATGGGAGGTGTATATCTATACATTCACTATGAGGAGTATACTCGTATATTCTCAATGTAACATTATATTAGTCGTATACGATGCTGACAAATAGATGAGGAAAACACATGTGCAACAATCGACTATATTAACGAAACGTTTCGCCCGCTTAGCGGGCTTCTTCAGTGAAACAGTCTACTGACCAGGCAAAACGTTTCGGCAATATATCCGACCCATGATGAAGAATTAGACACAAGTGCAACATCTGGGTATCTTTATTGTAGACGTTTCGCCCTCCAGATGAGGTAATCAGTCCCTCAGCCTTGGAGTTATTGAAGAGTCTTCAGATTTGGCTTCTGAACTGGATAAAAACGTTGACTAGTTACTAGAGAGGTTGAAAGACACTGAGAATGATATAGTATCAAAGGCCAAAACAGAATCAAAGTAGCACCACAGGTCAATAAGGAGGTAGACAATTATAAAGGACCAGGTGATAAGGCTGTAGGATGGAGGGAAGCTGACAGAGAATACAAGGTATGGAAAGAGCTCAGCAAGAGAGCGGTCAGTTTCTCCAACATATTGAAGGCGACAAGAGAAGCATGAGAGTAGACACCGATTTCATAAACTCTGCTTTCTCACGGGCTAAATGGACTTTCTTCTCTCCCAAAGTCTCTACTCCTGTGAAATCGACTGTTCTCTGCCTTCCCTATATTTCCAGTCTCTAATCTCAACAACACTCTCCGTTCTCTAGATATCAAACGTACTTTTACCCAGACTAACATCCTTCGTAGTAATCTAGTTCGTAACTCTTCCCCTGCAACTGATGCCCCTGGTGTCTACTCTATTTCATGCTCCTCTTGTACCCTTTCAGCTCAGCAAGAGATTTAAAGAGATCCTCACAGAGGAAAGTGAGGAGCTAACAGAAGGCACTGTAGCCACCACAGATCAACAGGTTCTAGAAAGCATCAACACACAAAAAGGAGAATGGTAAGTGACTTTGACATAGGAAGAGTAATAGGACCAGACATGTATCCACGGGTGCTGAGAGAAGGAGAAGAGCCCCTATATATATCCCAATAGCGAAGACCTTTAGCCAATCTCTTCAATCAGAGTAGCTGATATAAACTTGGATAAAGATCACTGTGTCCCCATATATAAAAAAGGACAGACAAGAGTCACTGAACTACAGGCCAGTATCTTTAACGTGCATATTGTAAGAAGTTCTGAAAAAGATTGTGAGAAAAATGGTATTTATTGGAGCATTTAGAGAGAAGAAAATTCTTAAGAGAAAATCAGCACGGATTTAGGGATGAAAAAGCTTGTCATACAAACTTAGTGGAATTCTTTGACAGAGATAAACAGGAAAAGCAGAGTTGGGAGGATTGCATCGTCTTGGACTGTAAGAAAACATTAGATACAGCATCCCGAGATCAATCCAGAAATTAAAAGAACAGGCAGGGATGAACGGTAGAGTGGTGCAGAGGGTTAGACAGGAGGCAGAGAATAACAGTAAGTGATGAAACAAGAATGGTAGAGTAACGAGTGAGGGGTTCACAAAGATCAGTGTTATGACCACTACCGTTCCTAATATATGTCAACAACTTAACAGATGGGCGCAAGTCTTATATTTCACTTTTTTTGGTGATGTGAAACCAATCTGAAGTATAATACCCGGAGAGAAGATGTCACAGGATGCAGCTGTGGGCAAATAAGTGACTTCTAAGAGTTCAAATAAAGAAAAAAAATGCAAGGTCATGACATATGGAGGTGAGAGCAGATCGGACACGAGACTACAGTATCTGCAGAGAGTAACTGCATATATTAATGAAGGAAATGCGCCTGGAGGTAAATATAAGTCTAAGCATATCACCAGAATTATACATAAACCTCAACGTCAGTGGCATATGCAAGATTAGCAACCCAATAAAGCATCTCAATTACTGGGAATGGTTGAAATTCCTTGACTTGTACTCCTTGGAATGCAGGGACTAGTCCCAAATCTTCACAGGGAAATCACTCCTCACGAAAGTAAAAGACTCGGCAGGCGGTGCAGCATCCTCCAATGAAAAGAACGGGTGCCATGAGTGCACTAAGAGACAACACTATAAGTATCAGGGGCCCAAGACTGTTCAATTGCCTCCCAATTTACATAAGGGGGATTACCAATAGACCCCTGGCTGTCTTCAAGAGGGAGCTGGACTAGCACCTAAAGTCAGTACCTGACCAGCCGGGCTGTGGTTCGTACGTCGGTTTGCGTGCGGTTACCAGTAACAGCCTGGTTGATCAGGCCCTGATCCACCGCTAGGCCTGGTGATGGACCAAGCCGCGGGGGCGTTGACTCCAGAAACACCCTCAAGGTATACCCCAGAACAGCATTCAGAAACATGAACAAAGTGTCCTGCAGGACATTATACTGTACACGACTTACGTACATTAGGCCACACCTGGTCAAGGTCCAAAAGGTCCAAAAGTTTCCAACCAGACTAGTACCAGAAGTGAATTGAATGTATACCGAGGAGGATGGAAAAGCTGAATTTGATGATCTTGACGGGGAGAAGGACGAGAAGAGACACGATCACGACAGAATCATAAAATAATTTGATAGGGACAAAGTGTTTGAATTAGGAGGACCAGGATCAAGGGGACACAGGTGAAAGCTGAGAAACAGAAGTATACGTAAGGTAGTAAGGAAGTATTTCTTTCGTTGAAGGTGTTTGAAAATGGAATGACTTGGATGAGGCAGTGGCAAACACAATACACAGTTTCGAGAGAATGTACGATAATGCACGAGAGGCCAGAAATCATTGATGCCAAGCCAAATAGACCAGGAGGCGGGGCCAGGATCCGAGTCTAGATGCCTGCAAACACAACTTGGTGAGTACAACTTGAGAGTGCACGTGCACGCGCGCGCGCACACACACACACAGTGGAGGACAGGAGAGATAGGGGGGATATGATAACGACATATAAGATACTGAGAGGAATTGACAAGGTTGACAGAGACAGAATGTTCCAGAGATGGGACACAGCAACAAGGGGACACAGTTGGAAGTTGAAGACTCAGATGAATCACAGGGATGTTAGGAAGTATTTCTTCAGTCACAGAGTTGTCATTAAGTGGAATAGTCTGGGAAGTGATGTAGTGGAGGCAGAATCCATACATAACTTTAAGAAGAGGTATGATAAAGTTCATGGAGCAGGAATAATGACCTAGTAGCGACCAGTGAAGCGGTGGGGTCAGGAGCTATGAATCGACCCCTGCAACCACAATTATGTGAGTACACACACACACACACACACAGGCCTCTTCAGACTACCCCATCATGCTATTCGCCTCATCTGTCCACACCAACTATCCACAACTCTATCCACTTAATCTATCTACTTAATTCCTGCCCAACCAATGGCCAACTAAATGACCTTAAGAGATATAAGACAAGTCTTCATCTCTGTTTACCTAGTCTAGCTTTACTGGTGTGTGGCGGTGGTGCTGTGGCGGTGGTGCTGTGGCGGTGGTGCTGTGGCGGTGGTGCTGTAGTGGTGGTGCTGTGGCGGTGGTGCTGTAGTGGTGGTGCTGTGACGGTGGTGCTGTAGTGGTGGTGCTGTGGCGGTGGTGCTGTAGTGGTGGTGCTGTGACGGTGGTGCTGTAGTGGTGGTGCTGTGACGGTGGTGCTGTAGTGGTGGTGCTGTGACGGTGGTGCTGTAGTGGTGGTGCTGTGACGGTGGTGTTGTAGTGGTGGTACTGTAGTGGTGGTGCTGTAACGGTGGTGCTGTGACGGTGGTGTTGTAGTGGTGGTGCTGTGGTAGTGGTGGTGCTGTGGTGGTGGTGCTGTGGCACTGGTGAAGTTAGTAGTAACTTAGGCTATGGGTGCATAACATATATTTTTTTTACAATGTTCTTGAGAGCACACATATAATACATATACACAATGTACATTTTATGGGCACATAAAATGTACATTATGTGCCCATAAAGTGCCCAATGTGCCCAATAAAGTCAGTGTGACTATTTCCACTGGCACCCCTGTTAATTTACGTATCTTGGCATATGTTGTACATCTCTTCAATTAATGTCTCATCTTAATAGCATTTATAAAGATAAAAATCAGAATAATAATTCAGAATGAGTCTAAAATAAGAATATGTTGTACTGTGGTGGTGGTATATGTGGTGATGGTGTAAGTGGTGGTGAGAAATGTGGTGGTGGTATGTTGAACTGTGGTGTGCGAGTTGGTAGTTTTTATGGTAATCATGGTGGTAATTTGTGTGGTAACTGTGGTAATGTTGATGGTGTGTGCATGGTCGAGATGGTGTGGTGTGTATGATGGCAATTTGATGGTATCACCATCACACCATGTGTGTAGTTATGGTTGCATTTATATGGTGTTGGTGGTGTGGTCATGGTGACTTAGTGAAAATATTTCTTGTGTTGATAAATGTACATACAAAACTCCAGTGAAAAAAAACATGACACTACTTGAGTAAGGATGCGTAATGGCGGCCAAACACTGACCCATACTGATCAGGTTTTGTACTCAAAATCAACATGAATGATAAATGTAGATGTTGAGGCAAGAAGTACAGTACCGAGGCAGTAGCTGTGGTGAGGACTGTGCTGGTGGGGAAGAGGGGAGAGAGTCAGACCTGGGAGGGAAAGGGAGAGAGCCCGGGGGTCACAATAGAGGGGTAATAGCACTTTAATAGAATAATAAGGGGTAGTCAGCCCTCAGGCAGTGCTGGGGTGCTACCCAGCAGCTCAGCCTCAGCCTGCCCTACCCCTCTACCGCTGCCCATCCCTGCAACCTCCCCTCGTGGTGCACTTGTTGCGCCCTATACCCTAACGGCTGAGACTCCATAGCAAAGGTAGCAACGAACAGTGAACACGCAGTAGTGGTGGGGAGGCGGTGGTTTGATGGGAGGGGAGGTGTGGTGTGGTGCATGTGTGGGTGACGTCAGCATGAGGGCTAGGCTCTCTCTCATTGGTCCACCACGGCGCCAGTGCCCTAAAATGAGTCCCGCGCTCTTATTGGCTGCCTGCTGACACCAAGATGGCAGCAGTGCCCCTTCCAGCTGTGGGATTGGCTCACCGAGGAGGAGGGTGGGGCCAACGGGGCCTAACAAGGATAATTGCCGTATATAAAGAAAAGTTGGTGGTTAGATTTGATCAAGTCGATCTGAGCGCTTTGCCTTCCTGGCTAAATTAGTGGAAGCCGGAGACCAATTGAGACTAGTTAGTGCTGGCGTGGACGGAATTGAGTCGGTGCGGGGAAAGCAGCACCGGCTGATTACCGCCACATTGTTCTCGTTACCCGCCATTTCGGGGATTGTGAGGCGGGGGGCTGCCAATTGTGCCCATTGGTGTTCCTTGTCGCCGGCCTAAGGAGTTCCCAACACCCTTAACTACCTTCAACCACCCTAACTCAGCCTACTCTAATACATCCTCCACCCGTACCCCGTCACCCATGTTAATTACCGCCACTTAACCCGCAAGTGTACGGCGGTTTGTGCCGCCAACGCAGAGTGGCCACCGAGATAATTAGCTCATTACGGAGATCATCCATACAACATCCTTGGCCATTATGAACGGTCAGCCCAACTCAACTAGCCCCGCCAGTGTTGGAGGCAATGTTGGAGTGAACGGTAGCGGTATAGGGAAGAGTGTTGGTGGAGGCGGGTGTGGTGGATGTGGAGGGGGCACCGGTGGGGGCGTTGGGGGTGGTGTTGGAGGCTCGGCCGGCACTGGTGGTACCTTTCACAGTATCCAAGTAATGCTTGGTCTCCCCGCTGACTTTATGGTGGCTCCCTCCCTCGCCCCCAACCACAGGGAGTACCAGGAGGGCCTCAACACGCCCGTGCCGCACACCCACGCCAACACCCATCCCAACACCCACGTCAACACCCACCCTAACACGCCCACGCCCCCACAACCCACTCACTACAACACGCAGAACCAGCACTCTCTCACAAATCTCAACTCCCAAAACACGCACCCGCACACGCCCACGCACGCCCAAAACGCCCACACACACGTGCAAAACAACCACGCCCAAGCTCAACCAGCTCACGCCCACGCTCATTCGCACGCCCATGCCGGCAGCTCCCTGGAGGCGCCCTTACCTGGGCCAGCGGTGGGAGAGAAGAGGAAGTTGGACGAGGGGGGACCATCCTACCCAGGACAGTCGGCCTCCACTCCACCTAACCAGTCCCAGCAACCTCCTAGCTCAACAGGTCAGTCCCAGCCACCCCTAGCTTCCTCCTAGCTCAACAGGTCAGTCCCAGCCACCCCTAGCTTCCTCCTAGCTCAACAGGTCAGTCCCAGCCACCCCTAGCTTCCTCCTAGCTCAACAGGTCAGTCCCAGCCACCCCTAGCTTCCTCCTAGCTCAACAGGTCAGTCCCAGCCACCCCTAGCTTCCTCCTATCCACTTCCTCTAATCTAGTCTACCTAGCGCCTATCCTCCCTATCCTCTGAAACAATCTTAACATCATCCACTTATTAATATTTTCATGGGGAAGCGCTAAACCCGTAAGGATAATAGTTAAGATTTCTTGGATCAAGAGCCCTTCACAGGCATCAAGGCACCCAACTCCTATTCCTTTGAAGGGATACCATTTTTTCAGGCCAAACACAAATTCCTCTATGTAGTGGCTTGATGCAAGTGAAGAGCTCTTGACCCCTTCCTCGGATCAAACCTAGTTACCTCCCATATGTTATTTATTATTATTATTATTACATTTTCGTAACGCTAAATATATTGGGGTCATACAGAGTCTGGAGAACGGAAGGCAGGTTTCATCCGGGTATGGGAAGGGTAGCTCCAATTCCGTAGATCAAGATTATTATTATTATTATAATCAAATAGAAGCGCTAAACCACAGGGGGTAGTCCGTAGATCAAGAGCCATTCACAAGCGTCAAAGCACTTGCCCTTCAGAGGTCTACCATCTTTTCGTAGCCTAGCCAAGAAATGTCTCAGATCCAGGGACAACGCTTGGGTCGTCCTACCACACTCTCCCAGCCTCACTCCCACACCGCAAAAATTACTTAGCTCCTTGTTCTATCCCCTTTCCTAGCTAGACCACGTTTCCCTAGTTCCAATACTTGAAGTAGCCTAGTCTTAGAAGACAGAAGCAGGTGCTAAAATTCTAAGCCATCCCTAGGTGCTGGAAATATCACAGTAGCCTTATTTAGTCTAATAAACTGAAAACAAACTGGTGTGGTAGATGGTAGAAAAAACCTTTATCTTGGCTGCCCTCACTTAGTTCACCCAAAACGTGTACTCACGCAACACGTGTACTCGCCCAACACGTGTACTCGCCCAACACGTGTACTCGCCCAACACGTGTACTCGCCCAACACGTGTACTCGCCCAACACGTGTACTACTAGAGAACCACTATTTTGTATAATATTAAAATTACAAAGACTAAAATTTCTAACAGCTATAATGAAAAAAAATATTATTATTATTATTATATGGGAAAGTACCAAGCCCGGAGAAGTCATACAGCACCTGGGGGATGGGTCATCAGGTTTCAGCCAAGGAAGGGGAGAGGTCAGAATCCATGGATCAAAAGCCCTTCACGATGGAATCAAAGACCGATCGAAAGGGTCTTACATGTATATAGGAATAAGATTAGGGCACAGACCCACTTATATGTAACTCAGGTCAGTTTACTGTTTGTGTCAAAGAAATGTGTACTATTTTTTAGACTTTTTCACATCTGTTTTTACACAAGAGGATACAAACGAAATCTCGGAAATCTGTTATACTGGTCAGGACGAAAATAAATTATACAATATCAAAGTCACTAGTGACATGGTTCTCAGACAAGATTTATTGAAGTCGCAGCCACCAGCCTCTGAGCTGTTTTCAAGGATTCTAAAGCGCTTAGCAAACCATTAGCTGGTTTCTTCAAAGGATCACTACAAACAGGTATCGTACTGGACAAGAGGAAAATGGCAAATGTGATACACACTTCAAAGTGGTTGATACGTCCTTAGTTTCAAATTATAGACCAATCAGCCTAACCTCAATTGTGGGAAAGTTTATAAAATCAATAACTGTTGATTCATTTCGAAACCACATTGAAAGATATAATTTGATTAACAAACCTCAGCACAAAGAATTTTTGGCTTCATATCAAGGCCTCAATGCTCAGTTCTGGTCTCTGTATTACAGGATGGTCAAAAATGCGCTGGAAAATATACAGAGGATGATGACGAAGTTGATTCCAAGTATTAGAAACCTCTCATACAAAAATAGACTGACGGCAATGGACTTGCACTCTTTGGAAAGGCGTAGATTGAGGCAAGGACGTTAGGTAGTTTTAAATATAGGTTGAACAGGTGCATAAATGTATGTGGCTGGGTTAGTTGAGGCTGCCTACGGATTTAGCGCTCCCCCTGATAATAATAATGTACCACTACTACAGTACTATCAATAATATTACTACTACTAGGAACACTAATAATAATAATAAATATATGACTAAAAAATCCAAAATAAGCCGAGATTAAAACATTACCGTAAGGCCATAAATTAGAACATAAATGTGGTTTTTGTACTTACTAAATCACATCAAAAATATATTTATAGGAAAAATACGAACAATGATAACGAAAAAGTGCTCAGGAAAACTAGTACAATAGTAGTATTGTACAATAGTAGTATTGGCACAATAGTAGTATTGTACTTGCTCCGATACTTCTAGTTTATAACAATGACTTACCAAAAGGAAGTACAGTGCCTGAAATCTAAAGGAGGGGGGGGGTATATCTGATGTTTAGAGTGACATCTAAACTGTCGTATCTGCGCACCTCTGGCAAGACAGTGATAGTGTGAATGATGGTGGAAGTGTTTCTTTTTCGGGTCACCTTGCCTCGGTGGGAGACAGCCAACGTGTTAAAAATATGTGACAAAAGAGAGAGAGAGAGAGACAGAGAGAGAGAGAGAGAGAGAGAGAGAGAGAGAGAGCAGAGACAGAGAAGAGAGAGAGAGAGAGAGAGAGACAGAGACAGAGAGAGACAGAGACAGAGAGAGACAGAGAGAGACAGAGAGAGACAGAGAGACACAGAGAGACACAGAGAGACACAGAGAGACACAGAGAGACAGAGAGACAGAGAGAGAGAGAGAGAGAGAGAGAGAGAGAGAGAGAGAGAGAGAGAGAGAGAATAAGAATGCAAGGGTCATCACTGACAAAACATTACACCAGAAAGATCATACACATGACGAATAAAGGACAATATCGTGTCTGGAACAATTTCCACCAACACCAAAATAACATATGTGGGGCCGATAATGTCTGCAACGCTGGTGTGGTGCCTGTGCAGAAAAAAATACGAATAATATACGAGAATAAAAAAAGACATATATAATATATCGAGTTTAATCGTTAGCGCCTTTTAAGAGGTTATGTTAACAAACAAGAACTTCTTCTAAGAGGTAAAACTTACTTAAATGTCAGAAACAAAATACAGTAGATTGCTGCCTTCGTGTCCCTGGCATTCAATATACCTTAAGTATCACTGGTCTAAGCACACGAGGCAAAACAAGTTTCTTCTTTTTACTCTTTGTTTTTCTTATTATTTTCCAAAAAGTCGCTACACGAGCGTGGTCATTCTGTGCGATTATTTCATTAAACAATTTATTGCATTCATAACAGAGTCGCCATTCTGTTTTCTTTTACAAGTATATTAATAAAACTTGGGAGAGTGTGGCACTACAAGCATGTGGCATTTATTCTGCAGTGTGGCATTACACGTCATTCTGCAGTATGGCTCTACATGTATGTGTCACTACACGTCATTTTGTAGTGCGGCACTACAAGAAGTAACAGCCTGGTTTATCAGGCCCTGATCCACCGGGAGGTCAAGGACTGGGCCGCGGGGGCGTTGACCCCCCGAACACCCTCCAGGTAGACACGTCAGTCCTGCAGTGACACCACTACATGTTAGTCATCTCTGGTAAATGTCACGTGATGTCATCAACAAGCTTGGAAAATACGCCGCCATTTTGTTCATCCTTATTATATTGACGGGGCGGTGGTGAACCCACGGGGGCTAGCGCCTGAATCCATATGGATTGCAAATATTACAGGAGAGGATGGAAATTAGATACGTAAGGGTAGGAAGTTTTAACAGTTACAAAGCATTTTGACCTATGTGATTTTCAATGAGTGCTCGTCTCAATAAATATTAATATACAGTCATACACACTAGCACTGGCAAGCCAAAATTATCCCACATACTTAAAATTCTGCAAGTTTATCGGAGAGTGGAGCTCGTTCTATGAACGAGCATATTGCTAAAAGAACAGTATTCTACCTGTGAATGAGTACAGAGTCATGGTGGTATGTGAACATACCACCATGAAAGCAGTACATCACAGCCCGAATAGTTAATATGCCATTAGCAATGTCAACTCCAGCCTTGGCTTTCCCCATAAAATGTGTTTCACTAGCTATGCTATCCCAGAAACTAGGTTAAATATATTGATACCCTGGTCGGGGTGTTTATTAAGAAACCATCATTCTGCAGTGTGGCAACCAGTGCTAACACTACACGTCATTCTGCAGTGTGGCAACCAGTGCTAACACTACACGTCATTCTGCAGTGTGGCAACCAGTGCTAACACTACACGTCATTCTGCAGTGTGGCAACCAGTGCTAACACTACACGTCATTCTGCAGTGTGGCAACCAGTGCTAACACTACACGTCATTCTGCAGTGTGGCACCAGTGCTAACACTACACGTCATTCTACAGTGTGGCAACCAGTGCTAACACTACACGTCATTCTGCAGTGTGGCAACCAGTGCTAACACTACACGTCATTCTGCAGTGTGGCAACCAGTGCTAACACTACACGTCATTCTGCAGTGTGGCAACCAGTGCTAACACTACACGTCATTCTACAGTGTGGCAACCAGTGCTAACACTACACGTCATTCTGCAGTGTGGCAACCAGTGCTAACACTACACGTCATTCTGCAGTGTGGCAACCAGTGCTAACTACACGTCATTCTGCAGTGTGGCAACCAGTGCTAACACTACACGTCATTCTGCAGTGTGGCAACCAGTGCTAACACTACACGTCATTCTACAGTGTGGCAACCAGTGCTAACACTACACGTAATTCTACAGTGTGGCAACCAGTGCTAACACTACACGTCATTCTGCAGTGTGGCAACCAGTGCTAACCCTACACGTCATTCTGCAGTGTGGCAACCAGTGCTAACACTACACGTCATTCTGCAGTGTGGCAACCAGTGCTAACACTACACGTCATTCTGCAGTGTGGCAACCAGTGCTAACACTACACGTCATTCTGCAGTGTGGCAACCAGTGCTAACACTACACGTCATTCTGCAGTGTGGCAACCAGTGCTAACACTACACGTCATTCTACAGTGTGGCAACCAGTGCTAACACCACGTCATTCTACAGTGTGGCAACCAGTGCTAACACTACACGTCATTCTACAGTGTGGCAACCAGTGCTAACACTACACGTCATTCTGCAGTGTGGCAACCAGTGCTAACACTACACGTCATTCTGCAGTGTGGCAACCAGTGCTAACACTACACGTCATTCTAGTGTGGCAACCAGTGCTAACACTACACGTAATTCTACAGTGTGGCAACCAGTGCTAACACTACACGTCATTCTGCAGTGTGGCAACCAGTGCTAACACTACACGTCATTCTACAGTGTGGCAACCAGTGCTAACACTACACGTCATTCTACAGTGTGGCAACCAGTGCTAACACTACACGTCATTCTGCAGTGTGGCAACCAGTGCTAACACTACACGTCATTCTACAGTGTGGCAACCAGTGCTAACACTACACGTCATTCTACAGTGTGGCAACCAGTGCTAACACTACACGTCATTCTACAGTGTGGCAACCAGTGCTAACACTACACGTCATTCTGCAGTGTGCAACCAGTGCTAACACTACACGTCATTCTACAGTGTGGCAACCAGTGCTAACACTACACGTCATTCTGCAGTGTGGCAACCAGTGCTAGCACTACACGTCATTCTACAGTGTGGCAACCAGTGCTAACACTACACGTCATTCTGCAGTGTGGCAACCAGTGCTAACACTACACGTCATTCTGCAGTGTGGCAACCAGTGCTAACACTACACGTCATTCTGCAGTGTGGCAACCAGTGCTAGCACTACACGTCATTCTACAGTGTGGCAACCAGTGCTAACACTACACGTCATTATGCAGACTCGAGAAATCACACGGAAATCAAAATCGGGAATTATCTAAATAATATTCACCAGAGATCACCTACTCATAGTCGCACAAATCTTTCCCTAGTTACAGTACACCAATATTGAAAATTCCAAGCCCCTCAAATAAGACGTTCTCAGAGTTATAAATGAGAACTTTGGAGGGAAAAAAATCAGACAACATAGGTACCTTTTCGGGGAAACCTAGTAAGAAAAAAACCTATTCATACTAACAAGCACAAACAAACAAGTAAACACTGCCACAAGAAGTTGAAAACCGAAAAATATTAATCGCCGATGTCAACAAGACTTCCCAAAAATTTCCCCTAGATGTGATGTCAGTACACTGTTGGGAGTAACAATAAACAAAATGTGTTGATGGATTATTATTATATTTAGGGGAAAACCGCAGGGCTGTACTTTGTCCTGTAATGTAGCCTTAAATTCTACGTAGTTAAGCCAGCTACCGAGATGAGAGGGGCGAGTCCTGATAATTTTGTAGTACTGTAATAATGTCTGATAAGAATAGTTATCTATAACCAAATTATCCCTTCTTTCGTCTTGCAGGAGAACCGTCTACCAAGAAGTCAGACTCTAAATCTAAGAAATCCTCAGACACACCTGGTGTGAAAAAAAAGAAAACGAGGTAAGAGAATGAGTTTTTTGTATGCTATATTATTATTATATAAAATATTCCTTAAATCCGAATGAGTCGTAAACGCTAACAATAAATTTCCTTTCATATCCCCAATGTTGGTGATTAGTTCTTTACGGATGTCTACGTACGATTATTATATATTATATTCGGTGGGGAAGCTCTATACCCGTATAGGTCATGCAGCTCCTGGGGAACGAGAGGTAATCGGGATTTGATTCAAGTAAGGGAAGGGTGACTCATAACTGACAAATGAACTGGTGTAGGCTACTTCAGACTGACTGTCAGCCATCACTATTATAGCAACCACCTCCACCGCCATCATTATCAATCATAATCATCATCAGACTGTATCAAACCAGTGCATGATTGACTTCCCTTAAGGGGAGACACGGGAAGACCCCAATTTCATCCATCAAACCGAGTTATATTTTTCATTGACATTTTCAATGTCTGGGGTTTACCAATTTTGGATGATCATGCTTCTCACTGGCGCATTTCTCTATGAGCTCTAAAAAAATCAATCTCAGTTTGATATTTTATTAACTTATAGAGAATAAATTTCGAAAAATATAACACAAAGTGAAGACCGATACGTAAAGGATTTCACTAATCTTTCCACCTTTCTTGAGACATATGACCTTTCAGGATGCTGATGCTGGTGAGAGCATCTTGACTTGAGAACTGGAGCCATCCTTCCCTTCCTAGGATCAAATCTGATTGCTTCACTTTATTTAGCGCTTCCCAAAAATATATAATAAAACAGAAGCGCTAAACCTACTACGGGTCATAGAGCCCCCAAAAATATAGCATATACACAAAAGGCCCAGGAACTAAGCTTCGAAAGGGTTTACGGGAGTACTTATGGATTTACATCTACAGTTCACTTATCTGTTGCAAGCAAATTCAGAAAATTAGCTTAATATGTCTAATACCTTATTTTCATTAATATCTTGACAAAATATAGAAATAATTGAAAAAAAAACGAAATTTTCTATTGTTAGTGACGTGGGCTTATTTGATGGTGGAGTCTAATTTGTGTCTTTTTTAAGGGCAACTATGTATATCGTATGAGCCCGGCTTTTGCCTGACTGACACCGATTTTAAAGGAGCAGTGCATTAATTTACATCTAATATACCAAGAGTCTGTCTTTGGGTCCGCTCGTGAGCGTTGGCAATGTTTCCTTACACCTGATGTTTCTGTCACCTAGTATTAAGTAGGTACCAGGGTGTTAGCACACTGTTGTGTCGCATCCTGGGGGACAAGATTAACTCGTGTTACCCGAAATGTTCTGCATAACCAGGGGGTTTTCTGTATGCCAATGATGACAACTAGTTCTGTTATAGTTATACCATGTTCTCCGTAGAAATTCTTATTATTATGATAGGTTAAAAGATACTTGGAGAGTAAAGATATTGAAAGACAGGGGTGTGCCAAAATATCGGTATCGCTGGTTATCGGCTTTGACACTATCGGTAACGGCCTAAAATACAATAACGACCAGAAGTACAAGTTCTTACAGACGATTCCCACAAAGCATGTAGAAAATTTGAAGGGACTTCAGCTGGAATACGCCATTTATGCTGATGTGGAATTTGTCTCTAAAAACCAGCATTTGTCACGGTAGGGCCCATGTAACATCCCTATGGTGTATAGAAATATACCTAGTTGGATTAATCCTATTAAAGCCAGCTGGTCTGGTGGTTAGCACACTGGTCTGAGTTTTAGAACATGCCTGCAATGGGTTTGAGCCTCACACATTTTGTGACTTGAATGGAACCACCATTATGGGTACCTCCAGTTTTACATCACTCACCGTCCTTTCTAAAGTCAGTGATCGGGTCACCTCAAAAATACATGTCAGGACGCTGGTTCTGACGAGTGAACTAAGGAAAATTCTTCGTCCAAAAGGGAAATACTTAACGAGATCTACATGGCACGATATCTACATGGCACGAGATCTACATGGCACGAGATCTACATGGCACGAGATCTACATGGCACGAGATCTTCATGGCACGATATCTTCATGGCACGATATCTTCATGGCACGATATCTTCATGGCACTGCTTAAGTTTACCAACTCGTGATAGCTTCTATTTATTAAACTTACAAATGGTTTTAAAAACAATATATAAATTTATGTAATATTTCTGAGGGTACATACATGTGAGTCAATATAGTAAATTATATACATTAAAATATAATAACCCAATAAAGTTAAACAATGTGACTTTTCTATTAGTTATTATTTTTCCAAGTTAAGCACACACATATTTGATGTTATCTTCAGCCCTTATTATAATCATGGGGGAGAGCTAAACCCGTAGGATTATACAGCGCCTGTGGGGGGGGGATGGAAGGTATTCAGATTCAATTCAAGGAACTGGAGTACAGATCCAATTCCCTAGATCAAGAGCCCCTCACCAGCATCAAGGAACCTCCCTTGCAGGTCTCTTCAACCCTTAGGAATATCACAAAAAAAGCAAAAACAAATACGTATGATAAATTCTACATTAAAAAAAACAAAAAACATTAAAGCCGTATGTATTATACAGAACAGTGCTATATTAATGGCTTTGAGCATCACTTTTCTCCCTCTCTGCCCCTTCATCATCAGGCATATATTCTAAAGCTCTAATCTTAAATTGATTTATAAATGATTGGCTTGGTACAATCAGGTGACCCACCACAGTCCTTCATTGCTGCACAACAGGTCTTTGTAGCTTGACCTACTTTGACAGCTATAAAAATAATTAAATTTTCCCTAGGCTGATGGATTTCGTTACCTTATGTAAACCCATTTTTTCTGTGGTTTTTGGAGGCTCGATCCTCCTGCTAATCACGTGAAAGACGCCCAGCCTAGTTGCGCCCAACTGTTCTATGTAATTACAGGACTTTGGGAAGGAAGGTCTGAAACGGGAGAGTATCTTCTTTCCCTTATATTATAATCTAATGGTTATAATCATAACCATAATTTTGAAAGGGGTGGAGGGGTAAGCCAGCGGAAGGCCTCGGTCAGATGACCAGAAGCTCCAGCTGAGGGTCATATGACAAAAACCCGCATCAGAAACACTTGTCCTGTTTCCTGACAAACATTACCTTTACTTTAATACAGTCAATTCCCGGCCACTCTAACCAGGGGCGGATTCCATATTGTGATGGAGTGTCAGGAAACTAATTTTGAGTGATGGTATAGTTAAGTAAACATAATTGATGGCCTAACCTTGTAAATGCAGTGTTAATTATTCATACAACGCGTTATATACGATTTTGATAACAAAATAAGAGATCGCGCGTGCGTGTGTACTCACCTAGTTGTGGTTGCAGGGGTCAAGACATAGCTCCTGGCCCCGCCTCTTCACTGATTGCTACTAGGTTCTCTCTCTCCCTGCTCCATGAGCTTTATCATACCTAGTCTTAAAAGTATCTATGGTTCCTGCCTCCACTACATCACACGTACGTACGTACGTGTGGGGGGTCATACAAGACATCTAAATCGGGATAATCATAGACTAGGCTACTCATACCTTACTGACACGTTGGGGATCTCAAAGTCTTCCTGATATGTACATCCTGAATTAGTTTGAATATTAACAGTCATTCCCTGAAGTATGTAATGGTGGGCACCCAACTTGTTTGCGAGGTTCTATATTAACTGCCGTACGAATTGTTCCACAGCTGAAACGAAAATTTCATATCGAGGTAATATTTCCCCAGACACTAACTCTGAGTTTCTATTTATCCAGTGTATGGATAATTAGGGTCATGCTATCAGTGTCGTTAAGTCAAGATAGTTGAAGAGTTGTCTAGAAGGATACAACAACGGGGGGAATAGATGAAGTTAATGTCTTGACCTACTTACCAGCAATATCAGCCATCCTTTTTTCAATTGTGTGTCACGATTACGTTTTTATAACCATAAATCCACAAAACAAAGGGAGAAAAACTTCCCTGGTGGTGTGAGGAAGCCAGCTGACGTGTTCAAGTCTTCTCTCTCTCTCATTCAGCTCTGAATCTTGGCAGCAATTTCACCAGCTTTGCGGGAAATGCTGTACTATTTCTGGCACTATTTGCGAGGAGCCATGATGAGATATTCTCAATATGTTGGCAGCGAGAACCTGTATGGTACACGTTGTTGTAGTGTGGGACTACGAGCACTTGTCTTGACACCATAGCTCAAGTGTCACTCGTTTTACTGCCTAACTTGCATTATAAAATTCCCTATTATTATTTATATTAACGGGGAAGATAGTTTTATTCACACGAAAGCGCTAAACCCGTTTACATTAGTAAAACAAAGGACTACGACATTAAATTATATTTAGGGAACGTGTTAAACCCGTAACCTCCCTTCAGAAGGTACGATTTTTTTTTATGTGAATTCAAAACTTTACGTTAAATTTACCTGATTATCATTAAATTAAAAAAAGAAGAGCTAAACCTACGAGGGTTACCATAACTTTAAATTTTTATAATGTAATGAAATCTAAATATCTGAAGCGTTATTTTGTGTCCATAGGTTATCATTTATCCACTGAATATATTGTGTTGCATATTTGTTGTACTGTCGGTTATAAGGGGAGTGCTAAACCCGTAGGGAGTCATATAGCCGCCTGGAATAATTTAGAGCAATCAAGTTCAATCCAAGGAGGCGGAGAGCAGGTGCAAGTCCTTGGATCAAAAGCCCCTCACCAGTATAAAGAAACATCTTTGAGGGCTGTATCAAAATAGCGAGTTTCTCAAGTTCAATTTTATTTTTCGGATATTTTCCAACTTAATTTTTGAATATTAACCTTTTTTGATGTACAGTATTTATCTAACTTACGCAGATGTGTTAAATTGACAATCATGGGCTCTTAATAAACCAATAAGTTTTAACAATTAAGTTATAAGGACCCCAGTGGAAATAAGTAACTTTTTGGGTTATCCTAGGTAATTAACACACGTTACTATATGATAATTGTATGTGGTGTTCTTGTGTGTACCTTACCTAAATAAGCTGATTTACTTACTAAGGTACACCAACACCACTCCCTCGAAGCTAGGTCAATAATATATTCACAAGGAAGTGGTAAACCCGTATCACAAGAACGAACACTGCAGTAGGCCTACTGGCCCATGCTAGACAAGTTTATCTGAAGCTACCCAAAGTTCTTGCTTAGTGACACTACCTGAGAGTTTGTTCATCTACACTTCTCTTGCCAAACCAGTACTTTCTTATATGCTTTCTAAATTCAGATTTCACCAACCTCAATCCATTGCTGCAAGTTTTGTCTTGATTATATATATTCAAGTTATATTTTCAACACGCTATTAATATCTCCTATATTTGTTACTGTTTTCCATTTGTACACTTCAATCATATCTCCCCTACTTCTACAACTTTCTAGGGAATACAAGTTAAATGTTTTCACCTTGTTTACATAGCACAGGTTTCCCCTACATGGAATCAACTTTATTCTCCTCTGTATATTTTCCAGCACATTCATGTCCATCCTGCAATAAAACTAATTTTCATGTCTGATGTTTTAACATTTCATCTCCTATAAGTTTATCATGGTCTCTATCTGCCTTTATATCTTGTCTAATGCAAGATCTATAGTTACGTCTACCAGCGTGAAATAATACCCATTCCTATTTTTCCAGACTGAACCTGGTCTGGGTTATTGCAATAATATTTAGGTTTCCTGCAAATGCAGTTAGTCTCAGCTCGTAGATTTTAATTCTTGTGCTCTGGCTATTTGTATAGTAGACTAAAGGAAGTTATTGCCTTGCCACTAAAAATTTTCAGGTTGGCCTATAGGTATAGCCTATCTAGGCTATAGGAGCCCCTGACAGCTAACACCATATAGATCAATTATTTTAGCCATGAGAAAGTACTAAACCCATAGTATACAGTACATGCAAGAGACCCCAGAAAACATGGGAGTTCCATTCCTAAAAATTGTTTCATTTGAAATCCTTGTTAAACAAACTGAAGAACTTGAAGAAAATAAAGTTAGGGTTCCGATATCTCAAATAAAGCCATACAAGATTACCTAAAAAATTCTTTCCTGAAAATCTGGTTGGAGGTGTTTGTAGGCCTTGACATGTATGAAGATGGTTGGTTGGTGTGGTACTACTTGGCTGAGGTGGATGGTTATCATTGTTAGGTTAAGTACGTAGATGATTGTTGTATCAGAGTTCTCAGGTATTCTGTCATGCAGCTCTGGTCTGTTTTACTCCATATTTCTTTATACAGCTGATAAAACATTAACCACCTACTCCAGAGAGTGGTTCATAGCTTCACAGCTTTTCTTCTTGTCCACACAGTTTTATAGTATGATGGGTCTTTCTCCCTTTTTATAAGGCCATTAAGTGGGGGCACTTTGTTTTGTGTTCAATCCACATATTCAGTAACTTCTTGGCCTTCTTTGGCTCTACTGTACTGACCTCTTTCTCATTCTCTTCAGAATCTCACAATCAGGATTACTCGCAGAACACTGTTTTACCACAGTGTGTTCTAACGGGGATTGACTTGTAACATACCTTTGATATGTTCCTGGAGTTTTTTTTACTTCCGGAGCCCAGCCATAGGCCACGCTCGTCTGGTGCTTGCCTTGTCAACCAGGCTGTTGCTGCTGGTGGTCTGCCAACCCACATATTCATCACAGCCTAGTTCATCTGGGCAGTAGTTATTTGCCCTCAGATTTATGGCATGCAATATTAGTTTTCTCCCATGCAACATGATAAAAGAAAACTTCACTAGCATCTTATGATAATGTGCAAAGTGAATGCATGTACGTATACTCTATATATACTATACTATGTATATACATATGCATATACAAATTTAGTCTAATATTTATATATACCATGTGTATATTTATTGTTAATGCTAAAAGCAAATTTGTCGTTTTCTTAACAGGACGACTTTCACAGCATATCAACTGGAGGAACTAGAACGAGCCTTCGAGCGAGCACCATACCCAGATGTGTTTGCCCGTGAGGAATTAGCAGTAAAACTCAATCTGTCTGAATCACGTGTTCAGGTGTGGTTCCAGAACCGCCGAGCCAAATGGAGGAAAAGAGAACCGCCAAGGAAGAACTATATACCACCAGGTAAATTTATGTTTTTGTATACATTTCTGCAACTTATATACATAATCCATAAGCTTGCAGGTGCAGGGAACCAGCACCCAAGTACACCTTATACAATTTCTTTCTTCTACAATTTGATTAATTTATTGTTAATTAAAAATCCTTCATCCATGGGGATTTTAACTTAGGAAATAGAAGATACAGATATTTTTTAAGTGTAGTTAATAGTCCCATTTAGCTTTTTATCAAATAAATCACCCGTTTTTATTTTTTCTACACAAGTTTGTAATGACCTTATACATTTCGATACATTAGGATTAGTATAATAAAATATCATTTATATTAGCATACCATCAATAGTTATTTGAAAAACTCATTTGATGTATTATGAAAAATCCTATGCTCAGAGGAATGTTAATTATTTAGTGTTTTTAAAATATAGAGCACTCTTAATACTGTAATAAAACATTGGCAACAGTAAAATTAGTTAAAAGCTTGTGTATGTTACTACAAAAAAAGGGTATATCTGTAAAATATGGCAAATGTGTATCCAAATAATCACAATTCTCCTCCTTACCTGGGTATACCTGGAGAGGGTTTCGGGGGTCAACGCCCCCGCGGCCTGTTCTGAGACTTGATGGCAGTGACTGTTGCTTTTAGCATGCAAGAATAATAATCATCATCTGGGTGGCTGATCACTGGGCCTCAAGTCACTATGTTACCACTACCTTGGGGTTAGGAGTAGGACAGGTAGTAGGTGAAGGTAGAGGGTGAGAGAGTAAGGTAGTGGGTGAGAGAGTAAGGTAGTGTGTGAGAGAGTAAGGTAGTGGGAGAGGGTATAAGGTAGTGGGTGAGAGAGTAAGGTAGTGGGTGAGGGAGTAAGGTAATGGGTGACAGGAGGGCATGTTACCACTAGGGGTTGATTACTTATTTATTGATAGTTCTGGGGATCATTGCCCCCTGTGATCTTATCCTGGTCCAGACCCTTTGGTTGATGGTTTGATCAGTTTGGCTATTGGAGCTACCTACTCATAGTCCAATGTAAGCACCAAAGCTTGGCTGATCAGGAACATAAGAATAGAGGAGCACTGCAGTAAACCTACTGACCCATGCTTCCTGAAGGAGCTTGTCAAGTACCTTCTTAAAGATGGGAGGGTCTATTTGTAATTTAACTTATATGTAAAGGATGTTGGAATATCTTTGACCCTTTTAAGTATCACTTAATGTACTCTTTACACCTCTACTTTTCATTAAGGGGATTTTGCACTGGCAAAATCCCCTCTTACTTTTGTAAGCAGTAATTTCAGCATGTAGATTTCAAGTCAATCCCTTCAGTATTTTTCAAGAGTACAATATGATGCATCTCTCTCCAGCATTCCAGGGGGTTTAGTTGGATGGGCTTTAGGCATTGCTAGTAATTTAGGTAATTGCCGGAACTAATATAGACAGTGAAAGTTCGCCGTATATTAAACAGATCTGCAATTTTGTTTGCCTTAAACTGGACTGCTAGTACAACAATATTCCAGTTTTAAAAGTACAGTTGCCCTAACATGTCTTAACTCTTGTTTACAGGTGGCATGGGTGGTGGCCTCGGGGGCACTTTCAACTCCCTCAGCACCCTCTCCCCTTTCAACTCTGGGGATGCCTGGAGCTACTCCTCCTCTTACGATCCCACCCACCTCAACCTTCTGGGTCCTGCCTCCTACCCATTCTCGGCCAATCATAACCCGGGATATAGCTATCCCATGCTCTCTCAGCCAATGGGGATCAACGAATCCCTTTTTACGAATCCCATTGGCCAGATGCGAGCGGGAGATTTCCAGCCGTCAACAGGGATGCGGGATTTCGGAAACGGCCCCCTCAAGACATACGACTACCTGCAAGAGGTGAAGACAGAGGATTTTCTCCACGAGAAGAGGGATGCCAACATGAACAGCGTCCGCCACCAACCGGCCCCAAAGGAAAACAAGGATTCTTCTTGCATCATGCTGCCTTCTTTTTTAAGCTAAATCAGGAGCTTCGAGCGATGAAGAGGGCTCGCCTCCAGGAGGACGCCCAGGCCTACGAAGCTCAGATATCCCAGGCCTACACCCCCATCGTGGCTCCACCCTCCCAATCCATCAACCAGTCGCCTGTCATGTCTGCATCTGTAGCACCACCCCAGTCTATCATCAGCCAATCAGCAGGTAACCCCACAGCACCACCGCCACCAATGGTCAGTCAATCACCGGTAATGCCCCCAACAGGCTCTGCCCGTTCAATTCTTTGCTGTGATGACACAGGTTACGATGTTGCCAGCAGTCATGCCTCCTATGACCAGCCTGGTAGCTCTGTCCACAAGTACAACACCCCACCCACCCTCAAGGTGCAGCAGCAACAACACCACCACCACCCCCCACCTCCCCTTGATGATCCACTGCCACCCCCACCACCTCCATCATCCCACAAGTATAACCTACCACCACCACACCAACAAAAATATGATGTACCCCCACCCACCTCTGCAACTACCCACGAGTATGATCCATTACCCCCACAGGTACCTGTAGCTGGTGATGAGGAGCCAACCCTGGTGTACCCGAGCATGGGTGCTGGACCCCTGACAGACCCCACACCCATGGCTGATGCCTCCCTCACTTCCAGCTACTTTCCACATTATACCTTGGATCCTCAGCCTAGCCTTGACACACAGGACCCCCTCGACTACAGTGTCCTGGAAGCTCTCTTTGACAGCTCTTCCTATCCAACCTCTGCTGATGTTGGCACTCCTGACAATTACCATGACTACCACCACTACTAACCTAATATTGGCACCCCATTACATTACCCCAAATAGGCAATTGTTGGCACCGATCACAATTATGACTACCAGCTCGGTGTTGGTAACAGTGACATTCACTATCATCACTACTAGCCATGGTGGCACACATGAAACCCACAATACTAGAAAACTGTTGGCACTCAGAATCCTGCCTAAGGTGTCAACATGACAAGCCCAGGACTATCTTTACTGTCCCCACACATTTCTTTACTTCTTTAGTTGATATTGGCACCTTAACTTTCATAATGAATACCAACATTGTAAATATTTTTTTCCTATCATAATTGATGTTTCAGTATTATTAAATAAGAAAAATCAATGTTACCAAGCTTTGCATTACTAGTCTAATGTTAAACACATGGGCTAGCATTATCAACAAATTCCATACACTTTTATACTAATGTCTTTTTCTAATAGAACAACCAAGTATAACTAGGTAGTGTGTCTTCCTTGTGCTGACCCACATAAAATAACATCCTTCCTTCACCATCAAGATCAACTGGTATGGTATACGACGTTATAGAATTCAGGACACTGCCATCAACCGGTTTCCGATATGCATCCCGTCTTTCAACCTAAACAGTGTGTGAGGTTACTGACCAGGCACTGGCAATTCTCCTGCTCAGACATAACCTACCTATTAATAGAATTTCATCATTGGTTATCAACTACTGTACATATAACTATGGAGTACTAATTTAGGATTTATTAGGTTACGTTAACCTAGCCTAATCTAGAATAACAACATATTAGTCTTCATTTAGACTAGGCAGAAATTAACACACTAAAGTACATTTTAAAACAAGCTTAGTATGTGGAGGATGGGTTGTCTGACAACTTGGACTAAGAGCTAACACTACCGTACTACTGTGAGTGAGATACGTGGAAGTTTATTACCTTTACTGACAAGATCCTTCACCTGCTCAGTAGTCTTCTCGGTTGAGATGCAGTAGCATCTCTTTTTGTATTTTGACCGGGAGGCCTGGTCAAGGACTGGGCCGTGGGGATGAATTGACCCCTGGAACACCCTCCAGGTGGATTCCAGGTAGGTAGACTGCAGAGCAGGTGAAATGTCTCATACATGGAGTATGCCTGGAAGGTGTTCCAGGGGTCAATGCCCTTGTGGCCCAGTCCATGACCAGGCCTGTTGCACATGTTTGTCAGTATTCTATACCATTAATATGATTATACTTGTGTGCTACAACAACAAACCAACACCAACACTACTCCCAACAACATTTCCAATTTACCAATATGAATCATCAGTGCCATTGTGTCACTTTGTGATGTATAAGAAACTACGTTTTAGAATTAAGTGTGTATGATTTTGACAGACTCAGTTGGATATACATGAGCATATATATATTTTTCCAGGATTGTGTGTGTTTGTAATACAAATCAGTAAGTGTATGAATATTAGAAAGTATTTTTTGACGAACATTTGTTTATATAGCCGCCATATTCTCAAACCAGTATATTATCTTTACCTTTTTTAATTTTTTTATCGTATACCTAATGCCAACAGAAATTTTGAATATTTTTATTTTTGTAACGATTACCTCAGACTTTTGAAAACATAAATCATGGTAGTTTAAAGTTTAGTATCAGCACGTTTTCTGCCACGAAACTGTTTGCATCTAGTGTGTTTTTCTTAGCTAGTGTTTATGTTCCATTTTTTAATATTGGGCAAAAAACAAAAGGTGAAGTAAAAAAAAAGTATGTTATATTAGGATTAAAAGAAATTTTTTGAGCAGCTAAAAAAAAAAAGTTATATTATGCCATTTGCTGTACTGTACTTCATAAGTATATGTAGTCGACGCTTTTGCTCAGTGCCAGATGTAAATGTTTACTTGTTAAGAGTTATCATAGCTGTTATTTAAATGTCATTTGCAAACTGTTAACTTTTGTTTATGACAGTTATTCAAGTGCCAAGTTTAAACTGTTTACTTGTTTGACAATAACGGTTATTAAACAGTCATATTCTTACTGTTTACTTGTTCCCAATAAAAATTATTTAATATACAGTACTCTGAACAAATAATGTTTTTAAATAACCTATGTATATGTACATTACTCACCTATTTTTAGGTACAGAGGTTGAATCCCAGCTCTTGGCCCTGCTTCTTAAACTGGATGTTGCTGGGTTTACTTCTAACTGTGTGGGCCCTATCATGCCTAATTATAAAGCTATATATATAGCCTGCCTTAGGTGCATATACCTGTAGATAATTATGACATTAATTAATTCCTGCTATATACTTCGCTAAAGTAAAAAAAAAAAATCCAACAAGGCTAATCCAGTTTCAGGAAAAATGAAATGTGTGTCATTTAACCTTAACTGAATCCTACTTACTTGCCTCAAAAGTTTATAACAGAATAATATTGTTTCATTTACAAAAATTTTACATCCACTTTTTTTTTTTTAAATAAAAAAAAGACTCGCATAAAATCTTTAACAAATTTTTGAAATGCAGAAGGACACAAAAAATATAATCAATTAACCTAGGTAATGAACATAAAATACGACTGCAAACTTCACAATAAATAATTGCAGGTTTTTCAAGAGAAAGTATGGAGACTTGAAACAGTCTGCCCTGGATCTAGTTACCACACTCGCTCTTGAAAAAATTCAGTATACAGTGGACCCCCGATTAACGAGCACCCTAGAAATCGTACAATTATGTAACTACAATATTGTAAGTGCTTTTGTAAGTGTATTTTTGGGGGTCTGAAATGGACTAACCTACTTGACATTATTTCTTAAGGGAGTAAATTCGTTCGGTAATGGCACTTGAGCAGGCTTCTGGAATGAATTTTGCTCGTTACTCAGGGGTCCACTGTATTTGAAACAGTGCACAGTCTCTATAAACAATCGGATTAATGTCTATTGCATTTGTCAAGTGAAGCACATTCTAGCTTTCACAAAATGCAGGAGAGCACATTATTAAAAAGGACTTAAAAGAACTGTGGCACCTATATTTACACTTGATACCCTTGACTAGCTAGATGTAGAACATGTTATAACAAAAGTGGGTGTAGAAAGAAAATGAAAAAAATAGTCTACAAAGAAAAAAGGCTATTCATAATACAGTGGTACCCCAGATTTCGTACAGCTCCCAACTCGAACAATTATGTAAGTGTATTTTTGTAACTTCTTTTGTAAGTGTATTTTTGGGGGTCTGAAACGGACTAATCTAATTTACATTCGTCCTTATGGGAACAAATTCATTCGGTAACAGCACTCGAACAGCCTTCTGAAACGAATTATTGACGAAATCCAGGGTACCACTGTATATGTTGTGGCACAGATGCTAGGTAAGCCAAAGTAACACTGAGAAAAAGAAATTAATAATACATTCATACGGGATGAATATGCTAAAATCGTAGGAGGTTATACAGCACCTTGGGAATGGGAGGTCATCAGATTTGACTTAAAGAATAGGGGTAGCTTCAGTTCCTTGGATCTGTTAACATTTTCCTAAGGTCTATGAGACTGTGATAGCAATAACAGAAAATAAGGTGGTGCTATAGGGTTGTAACAAAAGTAGAAGGGATAAAAACAGGACACTGCATAGACACCAATCATATTAAAACTGGAATTTTAAGAGGGTGAAGAGGCCCTAAAAAAGGACTAAAATGGTGATGAAAATTTTTTTTTTAACATCTCCCACCAAGGCAAGGTGACCTGAAAAAGAAACACTTTCACCATCATTCACACTATCACTGTCTTGCCAGAGGTGAACAGATACAACAGAGAGAGGTAATTCCCAGATTCCTGTGACCACAGGTGAGTGATGACAGATATATAGTACAATTATTCTGTGAAGATCATCCAAAATCATTGAATCAAAATGTAGAGCAATGGAAAAAATAGACATCAATACAATACCTGATAGGAGTTTGAGAACTGACATTGGTCCGAGTATAATAATTAAAAATAATGATTCTTAAGAAAAGACAAAATTGAATAGACTTTTTAAATCCTTTTAAATACTCTAACTTTTCAAAAGACTGTGTGAAGTAGATTGTCTTGGAAAAATACAGTTATGCAGCATTGCATTTAGCTGAGCATGGGAATTTACTATCCACAACTTGGATTGGCAACAGCTTGTGCAGAATACTACACATGGGCAGTGAATACAAGTCTGTTTTCATCAGAAAATATTTTCAGTTATATTCTATTCTGCTCAGGAAAAAAAATGTAGTATAACTAATTGAAGTTAGACGTTAATGGTAGTGTGGACCAGCAGGCAACCTTTTTCTCAGGTGAAGGGAAGACAGGCAAGACTGAAAAGTGTCAATGCATACCCAACTATTATTATATTCATGGAAATTTATGAACATGTAGAGGCATGGCAAAGGAGAAACATGGTAGAGGGAAAGAGGTGAACTGCCTACCATATCCTTTGCAGATGTGATGGTAATGCTTGTGAGCTTGCAACATAAGGTGTTCCCACATTATCACTCGAGTCGTTTTTATTCCTTTTCTGCTGTCGAGTGATTCAAGTGTGTCTCATACTAAAGTTTTTATTCCGACTTTTTCATAACCCATATTACCTTGGTTCCTGCTTGCTGGAAGTCTGATGAACTTAAACTATATTTCCATTAGTCAATAAAACTGCATGTATATATATGACATAAATCAGCATATATAATAAGGCTCATAAAGAAAATTTATTGGGTGTAGGTTTTTTATTGATGACGGATTACATAAGCCAGGGGTTTTGTGCAGACTGCCTACACCCTGCGGCCAGCGCCATCCCAACCCTTCTTTTGCCTTGTTTCACCAGTGCCGCCAAAAAATTACTGTAAACAATTAGTCATTAATTGCTGTACTGTACTGTCTTTCAAGTCGAATTTCACAATTTCTTCCACAAATTAATTCATGTTATTACAAATTTAATAACTCTTATGATTATATACTGCATATTGTAAGTATACCTATGTATGTATGTATATATATATATATGTAGGCCTTTCATGTTGCAACCAATACTTTTTCAAGAGTTTGTAATAATGGAAAGGAATAAATATCAGCCCAGGTAGGTGTGTCTAGGGAGGCATCCTACCAGGTTCGTTGGCTTTTTCTTGATTCTTAACATGTTATTAGTGATATATTCTCCTGTTTATTACCACACCTACAACACTTATGGAATGTCTTTTTCTGCCATTTCTTAAAACACTTCATTGACCCTTCGACATCTAGCACCTGGCAGTTACTCAGGCTAGGTGGCCTCAGGTGACTCTCTTCCCTCATGGGATGCCTCCGTAGACGCACCTTCCTGGGCTGATCTTATTCCTTTCCACTATTGTAAACTCTTGAAAAAGTGCTGGCTACAATGTGAAAGGCCTAGAGTTGTCATTTAACTTTCCCTGTGGTTGTTTTGTCCATATATGCATACATACATATAGTATTGGAATTGTATAACATTCTCAACACAGAATTTTTTATGTATACCCGCCCCCCTTTTTTGTAATTTGGTGTCACTGGTGCACGGTAGTTCCTTTACAAATGGCTGCATTACAAAAATCCTGGCAAATCTTGCTTTGTGAGGTATCAAAATAAAACTATCATGATTCATGTTTATGGTTAAGTCCTAACAAAACTTTATATGCTAACTAAAAGCTTATCTGTGACTTTCATAAAAGCACAAGCAAGAAGCATAGAACCGTTAAAAGAAACAAAGTTGCTGATGACTCTCTGTTAGGCAACTGCTGCTTGCTGCTCTATACAGATCCTACAAGATAAGCAAGTACACTAACTAAATTTTGTTCTTTAGGGAGGGATGCGTGCCGCCTTGAAAACAAAAAAACCTGGTCCTTTAAGTCTATCATTCAAACAACAAAACAGCTGCTGTCATCTACAACGGAATGTTACAGATCCATTACCGATTCGTCACAGATTATCCGTACTCATTACATATTTTACATCAACACTGAGAATTTCATATACGAGCTAACAATCTCAACAAACGGCGCAACAAGAATTTGACAGACAACTTCCAAAAATGATCAATTATGCACCTTCAGTGATGGGTATAACTGATGCCACAAAGCACTAGTTTCATACAAAGAATCACCATATCAAATGACGATCAGCATATTAAAACTGTGATGCAATATGTTTACACTGCACTTGACATTTTGAAAGAGGTCTAGTAAGGTGGCTGTTGCCCTGAATGCTGCAATTTAAGATGTGATGTGATTTTTGAGCCTTGGATAGTACTTCCATAAAACGCATTTTATGTGTTATTAATATGAAAATGTGCCATACGGAACTTCTAATCTAAGGTCGCAATCACGAACCTCTCCACATTTACACTTAGGATAACCTTTTGATTGTTATTATCTAAGAGCTTGTAGATATCCTGGCAAATATATGCTACCATAAGTACATGTCAGGATAGCAGTACAATTGAGAAGCGACATAGGAAAGGTTGACGATGGGACTCATTGTACAGATTTAATTTACAAAAGATAGAAGGCCTTCTATAAAATGCTTCAACAAACACACTTTATTTCAAGAGTTAGTACTGGATTTTAAAGCAAGCTCTCAGATTAATTATACTTTAAACTGCTGCCAAGAATAATATAATAAAAGTGTGCTGCTTAGCTATTTCTACAGGAGACCTACTATTTTATTATAGATCATGTTTTCTGATACATACCAACCACAATATAATCAAATTATTGCTCATCTCACACTGTCAGACAAGAAGCTATCTTAAAATTTACAGCTAAAGCATCAGCTTTATACAGTTATGTAATGAAAATATTGAATTGATAAACTTTGTCTTCCACTGTGAGCTGAAACAGATGTTGTCTTAAACTTCAAACTCAGGTTAATATGTAAAAGATAAGTGGTTAATATTTATAAAAAAGATTCAACACAGACTGTCCTCTCATATCGACCTAAATGCAATATCGCATCTGCCAGAAGATCCACAATTTCTATGTGTAACATTCACTGATCCTGGTAACAAAGAGTTAAAAGAAAATATGATGTTAATATAACATATGAACATAAAAGCAATGATATGTGTTAGTTTTCTGAATAGCAGAGATGTGAAGCAACCAGCAGAAGACTCCTGGGTTTAAGATTTGCTGTGCAAATGCTAAAATCTGACAATATGAGAGGAGTAGTCTGTGAAACACAGCGATAGTTCTCCCACACTGACTAAGATAACCTGAGGTCTAAAACACGTGCTGTCAAGTCGCTATCAAGCCTCTCGACTCTCCGTAAGTACGTAAGGCCTTCTGAGAATAAATATGATCTCCAGACAAAAAATGTACATTCTAAATAAAGAAAATAATACACCTTAAGATATGCCTCTTGCCTAGATTTGCATCGTGTCAAGTGACTGGGCCGTGCATTAACAATCCACAGGGTCCATTTTTCCCCACACATCATTATAATGCAACGTAGGAGAGCCATCCCTGTGCCTGGTTGCCAGCTCGGGCTTTCTGTGAAGTGACACGTTTGTATATCACACATATGATACTTTCTCCAGTATCTTTTGTCCTTCACATTCTGGCACCTTAAAAAGATTAATATTAGCAAAATTATTGTATTTTGTTTTTACATAGCTTGTGACTAAACACTTCATTTTTGGACTACATTGGACTACTAAATACATACATCTTGCTATATTGATTATTCTACAAAGTAATATGATACCAAATAATATAGGCAGGTTGAGATATGTAAACATTTCTATCATTCCGTGCAAATATTGCCAGGTCGTCGTCTTTGCCAATGCACAAGCTGCCACCACACCCTTCAAAAATATAATTATACTAAACTGGATACAAAGTCTCCCAATTGCACCTCCAGGAACCACTTCCAAATCCAACTCTTAAGATTGCTTTTATTACTCTTCTCAGTCATGAGGGCCACACCAGGTGAGGGACATCTGCTAGCAACCTTCAGTGTCACAAAGACAACAATGTCTTCAGAGTACCTGCCTGAGGAATGTGTTGTATAAACATTTACAACACTATATTACACTAGGTACAAGTTGACCCATCATTTAAATGAACCAACATCTGCCATTATATCCTGGAACTGTTTAATGTATGCATGTATGTTATGTGTATGTGAATATGTATATGTATATATGTGTATTTATATTTATTTATTTATTTTAAACATTCTGGCCATCACGCATCTTGGCAGGGTGACTCAACATAGACAGACCCTTCAATGTTCAGACAATTTATAAAATTTTGCAAGTGATATACATCCTATCATACGTCTAAAATATTGGTGCAAGTAACAAAAAAACAAAACAAATGTCATAATAACTAGTGGCATGTATGGCTATTCCCAAAACAGGAACTTTTTGCATGCAATACAGTATTCCCAAAAGAATATTGCAGGCATATAATCCTCTACTATCTCTTGAGACACTTACAACGCCCCCTGTACAGGACTGATGAATGAACGACTGACACTCCAAGCTCATCTTCTGAAGGTTAGTCATCTGGGTGACAGCAAAATTGAAATGCTTGGCAGGAAAGAGTGACCAGCTACTCGCGGAAGAAAAATGAAATGCCGAGAATGCTTAGCTGGCACTGTACAGTCACATTAGTCTGTTAAGGGCAATTATTAACTTTTTATACATTTTCTAAATCAATTTAAAAAACAAAAAAATATTAAAATTTTGGGTTAGACTAAAGAAGGATGTGATCATTCTGTCATTTATGACCCAGCCCACTGTGTCTCTGTAGGTTCTCAATCAAGACAACTAAAAAAATAATAAAAAATCTTATATCTTGAGGGTAGAATCATCCCATTCCAGCTCTTTGGGCTTCCCTTCGTCTTCATCCGATGAATCCAAATCATCGTTAAAGTTGCTGCCGTCATCAGACGAATCATCGTCGTCATCGTCTTCGTCTCTTAGACGCTGTGTTTCTGCTAGTTCCAGTTGTTGCTGAAACAAAAGTGAATTGCAGTTTATAAGTGCAGGGTAAACCCCTTCTGTATAAATTACTAAATGTAAAAAGAAGATAAACGTTAAAGTTTTCTTCTTTTTCGGGTCACCCTGCCTTGGTAGAAGACGGCCGGCACATTGAAAAATAAAATGCAGGGCAACCTCTTGAGGTAGAGTATTTGAGATAATGAATATATTCACTGGACAATGTGTAAGAATATGAAATGTCCTATATTGGTAAATGATGCCTATTGGGATAAGTGTACACGAGAAAAGTACACTACAACTGACACTAAATCGGTTACCCTGAGTCAAGGACACAACTATTTAAACAATGACAAAGTTACTCTTTATGAGTCGCTGAGAGAATCATGAAGACCCACATCAGGTGCTTTTCCCGGACATTAATAATGCAAAAGTGAATGAAACTTAGGTCTCTTGTGCACAAGAGCTTAATAAGACATAATTTGAAAGTAGGACATTTGTTATACAGTACATCCCCATTTATGACCCTAAAGTGTTTTTGAAAACTGTTACTCGAGTACTTGGAAATTTGAATTAATTTTCCCAAGGACACCACTCGTATAACTGGAGATGGGTTACTGAGCTATATTAGTCTGTATCTAGTTTATAGTACAGTGGACCCCCGCTATTCGAACGGCTCGGCAGTCGAACAAATCGTCATTAGTACAAAAAATTTGAAATCGTCATGCGAACAAATTATCGCGAGTCGAACGAATACGTTCGTGACCTGTCGGCCCAGGCGCTTGGGTGCCTCACAGCGCAGGCGTGGAGAGCCAGTCCCGCGTTGTTTACACTCGAGAGAACAATACCCTGCACGCTTCCCCAGACATTTCACACTTAATTATAATTTTTTGGAGTTTGTTCATTAAGTGCGACTGTGAAATAAGCTACCATGGGTCCCAAGAAAGTTCCTAGTGGTACCCCTGGGCTGATAAAAGTGAGAAACACCGTAGAAATGAAGAAGGAAATAATACAAAAATACGAGAGTGGTGTGCGATTGTGTGATCTTGCCAGGATATATGGCAAAAACAGGTCAACTATCGCTTCTATCCTGCTTAAGAAGGAAGAAATTAAGCAAGCTGATGTTGCAAAAGGTGTTACTGTGCGAGCCAAAAACAGACCACAAATAATCAAAGAGATTGAAAAGTTGTTGCTGGTGTGGATCAAGGATAAAGAGTTAGCGGGTGATAGTGTGTCTGAGTCAATTATTTGTGAAAAGGCAAGGAACTTGCATGCCGATCTTTTAAAGAAAATGCCTGCAACCAGTGCTGATTGTAATGGTAGTGAATTTAAAGCCAGCAAAGGCTGGTTTGAGAGATTTAAACATCGTAGTGGCATACATAATGTGGTAAGGCATGGTGAGGCTGCCAGTTCAGACAAACATGCAGCTGAAAAATTCATAAAGGAGTTTCAGGACTACATAAAGACTGAAAAATTGAAACCTGAACAAGTGTTCAATTGTGACGAAACAGGCCTGTTTTGGAAGAAAATGCCCAACAGGACCTACATTACTCAGGAGGAAAAGGCACTGCCAGGACACAAGCCTATGAAAGACAGGCTAACTCTCATGATGTGTAGTAATGCTAGTGGGGATTTTAAATTAAAGCCTTTACTAGTGTATCACTCAGAAAATCCCAGAGTGTTCAAGAGACACAATGTCGTCAAAAGTAGATTGTGTGTCTTGTGGAGAGCTAGTCAGAATGCATGGGTCACAAAGCACCTTTTCAGTGACTGGATCCATGAAGTGTTTGGCCCCAGTGTGAGAAAATACCTACAGGAAAAGGGTTTGGACAAAAGTGCCTCCTGTTGCTGGACAATGCTCCTTCACATCCTCAAAACATGGAAGACCTACTGTGTGAAGACTTCAAATTTATAAAACTGAAGTTCTTGCCTCCTAACACCACTCCTCTCCTCCAGCCCATGGACCAGCAGGTCATCTGTAACTTCAAAAACTCTACACAAAAGCAGTGTTTGAAAAGTGCTTTGAAATGACCTCGGACAGTGAATTGACCCTTAGAGAGTTCTGGAAGAATCATTTCAATATCTACAGCTGCATAGGCCTTATAGGCAAGGTTTGGGAGGGAGTGACTTCAAGGACTTTGAACTCTGCTTGGAGACCATTGTGGCCAGGTTGTGTCCAACAGAGGGATTTTGAAGGGTTTGAGGCTGACCCTGACCCTGCCGACCCTTTGCCTGTTGTGGACTGTATTGTGGAATTGGGCAAGTCCATGGGGTTGGAGGTGAGTGGCGATGATGTGGAAGAGCTAGTGCAGGGACACAGGGTAGAGCTAACAACTCAAGAGCTGCAAGAGCTGGAAATGGAAGAGCATCAGACCAGATTTGAGGCTATTGATTCACGGGAGAAGGAGGAGGAAGAGGGGCTGAAGAAGGTGCCTTCTTCAGAGATTAAGGAGATGTGTACAATGTGGAATAGATTGCAAAGTTTTGTTGAAAAATACCACCCTGAACAAGCTCAAACAAGCCATAACAGCAGCATGTTCAGTGACCAAACAATGTCCTTCTTCAGGAACATGTTGAAAAGGCGCCAGAAACAGAGGACTGTGGACAGTTATTTTGTTAAAGTGTCCAGTAACTCCCAAGCTGGTCCTAGTGGGATTAAAAGACAAAGAAAGAAGTAACCCCAGATAGGGCTTTGGTACCTGAAGTCCTTCTGGAAGGATTCCCTTCCAAACACTAACCCCTCCCTCCCTCCCTCCTACTCCCTCTCTTCCATATGCCATCAACAATCTTCAATAATGGTAAGTAAAAAGACTTGCATTTATTTACTAATACTTTTAGTAGTACAGCACTGTAGTATTTAATGTTTTTGTCTATGTAGAAGCTTAATTTTATTAAAATATAATATTTTTTATATATTTTTGGATTTCTGGAACGGATTAATTTTTTTTTTTTCAACAAGTCGGCCGTCTCCCACCGAGGCAGGGTGACCCATTATTTCTTATGGGAAAAATTAAATCGCCTTTCGAACATTTCACGTTAAGAACAAGCTCCTGGAACGGATTAAATTCGAATGGCGAGGGTCCACTGTACTTGTATAAGCTCTTCTCTTCCCTTCCTCTTTCTTTCCTTCCCATCGTATTTGAAACAACACACTTTACATGTGCTCTCCACCCTCTCACTGTTACAGTGAGGGGTATTAGGTGTCTGGGCATATGATGTGGGGAATGAGTGGTGAGAGTAACTGTATGGGGAGGAAGTATCATGGTGTGAGTGTAATATATTAAGATGAGCAAGGATCATTGTGTGAGTGTAATATATTAAGCTGAGCTAGAGAAGGGAGAGGAAATAAGGAGATCATTCTCACATACCCTTGTCCTCCTCTCCATGACCACCTGCCTGGGACTGGGGAGTCTATTGTCTCCAAAGACTCCTTGGCAACCCACCCAACACCCTGGTATCTCAACCATCCCTGTATGTTCCCCCACCTGTCAACCACTGACAGGTATTGGATGTGGATAGATGGGCCCCCTAAGAAACAACAGAACCAATGTCAATATTAGATCTAATATTCTTTACCAGCCTCTACCAAACAAATATGAACTCTCCCCAAACTATCAATGCATTTGGTGCAAAATTGGCTGGGAACATTTTTAATTAAATTTTTGTGTTAGTATTTGCAATGGTCTCCATGGGGAAGTGGAACAGAATTCTTCCTCCGTAAGCCATGTGTGTCATAAGAGGCGACTAAAATGGTGGAAGCAAGGGGCTAGTAACCCCTCCCCCTGTATTACTAAATTTAAAAGGAGAAACTTTCCTTTTTCCTTTTGGGCCATGCTGCCTTAGTGGGATACGGCCGGTTTGTTGAAAAAAAAAAATTGCAATGATCGTATCTGCAGATCAGCAGCTTAATTGTTTTCAAAGTGCAGGACTGAAGTTGGATAACTGTCAGCCAGGGGCCTACTTTACTTGTAGGTTATATATGCATTAAAAAAATTGTGTAACAATGCATATTTCTTCCATTTAGATGGGAATTCAGTTATTGTGACAATGTATATACAAAGGAAAATAAAGAGTGATAGCAGAGAATCCTCTTAATACATTTTACCCAAGGCTAGACTATCAGGTATACAGGAATACACAAATATACTGCCAAAACCGAGCCTTAAGATGAAACATTGTATTTAACCCTTTCAGGGTCTGTGCCATAGTTCTACGGCTTTGAGTTGTGGGTCCAAACCGTAGTTCTACGTCATGAGCTCAGCTCACTCAGATAAGCTGTGAATGGTAAATTTGGACCTAGATATGAGAGAATACATCTATGTGGTAAGTGTGCACCACATAAAACAAATCCTGCAGCACACAGTGCATAATGAGAGAAAAAAACTGAGACCGTAATTTTCGATTAAAACAGCGACTTTGCAGTGTTTTTTCCTATACTTTTTATAGTTGTATTTGCTATTTCTTGGTCTCATTTGATAGAATGGAAGATATAGTACAGAAATAGAGATGATTTTGATTGGTTTTAGTAGAGGAAATGGCTTGAAACTGAGCTCAAAGTAGCAGAAATGTTAAATTTTTGATGATGTTCAAGAGTAAACAAATGACCTCACACGTCTAATACGTGCCAGCTGGTGGGTCTAACATACGTTCACAAATGTGGTGATATTATTTGTACAATTATTACAATATTGCATAACAGTAAATCTTCCATTTTTTTGGTTTGAATAAAAATTCATTATGTGAATAAAAATCAAAATGGATCATTTGTAAAGACTGAAAATGTATCTAATGAACAGAGGAAATGTTAGTTTAGTGCCAGGAATGCCTGCATTGTTTATTCTGCACCCTATTTTGATATTGGAATATTTTGAACTTTGAGTTAAATTGGCTAAATTACCAATTTCCGATCACTTTATTTTGTAGTTGAAACAGTTGACTGGGTGATTTCTTGTGCTCAATCGATAGAATAGAAGTAATACTAGTGAAATAGCTAAAAATTTGGTCGACTGGGATAATGTAAATGGCCTAAAATGGGAATCAAAGTCAGCAAAATCGCCGATGCGTAAATATTGCAGACGCATCAAAATTCGCGAGAGCATAATTTCGTCAATTTTCCATAAATTTTCGTACTTTTTGTTTTATTACCTTCAGAAAAAGATTCTCTACCACTTCATAAGAAAAAATAAGAATTTTTTTTTTTTAAATTCTTGGCGACACTAGTGCACCCTCTGAAATTTGGCCTCTGGACCCTGAAAGGGTTAAAAGAGTCTCTGCTGCCAGGTGTACTAACAGTATACCTTAGGCAATTTGTTACCTTCATATGGTGAGATACACATTTTGCATAGAAAATACAGTAATAAACAGTTTGGCTTGACCTGACTGGCTTGTGAACTCTGGACATTGGCAAACAATTATATAGAAAATTAATGTGGTACATATATACAAGGCAATTGCTCCAAATAAAAAAAAATTATCTATTTTCTTCTTTCAACAAATCGGCCATTTCCCACCGGGGTGGCCCAAAGAGAAAAACAAAAGTTTCTCTTTTTAACTTTAGTAATGTATACAGGAGAAGGGGTTTCTAGCCCCTTGCTCCCGGCATTTTAGTCGACTCTTACGACATGCATGGCTTACGGAGGAAGAATTCTCTTCCACTTTCCCATGGAGATAAGAGGAAATAAGAACAAGAACTAGTAAGAAAATAGAAGAAAACCCAGAGGGGTTGGTGTGTGTATATATATGCTTGTACATGAATGTGTAGTGTGACCTAAGTATAAGTAACAAGACATACCTGAAATCTTGCATGTTTATGAGACAGAAAAAAGACACCAGCAATCCTACCATCATGTAAAACAATTACAGGCTTTCGTTTTACACTCACTTGGCAGGACAGTAGTAACTCCCTGGGCAGTTGCTGTCTACCAACCTACTACCTATATATATATATATATATATATATATATATATAAATGCACCATGCAGAAACAAATGGGTATATATACGTATACTGTATACAGTGGACCCCCGAGTTTCGTACACCCCGGAAATCGTACAATTATGTAAGTATAATTTTGTAAGTGCTTGTGGAAGTGTATTTTTGGGGGTCTGAAATAGACTAACCTACGTGACATTTTTCCTTAAGGGAGTAAATTCGTTCGGTAATGGCGCTTGAGCAGACTTCAGGAGTGAAGTTTTTACGAAACTCGGGGGTCCACTGTACTATATATATTTTGAATTCACGATTCAAAAGTATAGATTAAACTGAGAAAACATAAAATAAATACCTCCATGGGGTTAACTGTGATGTTAAGCGAGGAATCATCCCATGCCATCTCTGCATCGGCCACATCTTCGTGAGCATGACGGGTGTGGGCAGCACGAACACGGATCACACCCAGCACCACCATAAACACCAAGAAGCCCACACACACAACAATGATGATCGTCACTGCATGTCCTGTTATAATCAATGGATTTAAATACAACAAAACTATTTATTTACAAGAATAAGCATTATAGTAATTATATCATTCAAACGTTAACTGGGAACAGCTTTGTAACCTATCTTCAGCTGATCTGCAGAACATAATATGCAAAAGTGAGCTGTAAGGTAGAGTTCAATACCATGGCACTGATACAGTAAATTTTTAACATGCTGGCCATCTCCCACTGAAGCAGAGTGACCTAAAACAGAAACACTTTTACCATCATTCACACCATCACTGTCTTGCTAGAGGTGCACAGATACGACAGTTTAGATGTCACTCTAAACAGTAAATATCCCAAACTCCTCCTTCAGAGTGCAGACACTGTAACAATCGATCCATTATCAATTCATTATTTGTTTTCCTTGTAAGAAAAACAAATGTTACTACATTTTTTTCTACATTTCTTAATGTCAAAAGTGAGAGGCACTTTTCCCACCAAAGAGGGAAGGAAACATATTGCAAGTTAATGTACTTTCCCAATTACTCCAACATTTTCTATGCTCTAAAGGACATTATATTCTTCACTTCTATTGTTTCATTCCATAATTTTGTTAACTAAATTTACTTTGTATATTTTTATGTTTTATTCTCCACTTCTGATTTAAAGTTGTCTTAAAATATTTGTAGTGACACATATTTTTCTTTTACAATTCTCATGTTTTAAAACATCTAAAGTGTCTTCATGACTTCACAATCTTGTATTATATTCTGTCGCTAGATCCAAAAAAGGCCACCTTATAGTCTTGAACACATGGCTCCTTTGGCTGTTGCACTGCAAACAATTAATTTAGACACCACAAATGAAACACGTGTGCAACATTTAGGTATCTTTATTCTGGAAATGTATCACCGTTTCTCAGCACTGGACTGAACAAGCCAATGGCTGGAAAAACATTTCCAGAATAAAGATTCCCAAATGTTGGACAAGTGTCTCATTTATCAACTTGTTTTCTAAATGATCTATTCAAACTTAGAGACCTTCCAAACTGGAGAATTATTTTAATAAGCTCATTAAAACATTCACATAATCATATAAGCACAGTATCAAGTTTGTTTTACCAGAGTGAAAGTATCTTTCAAGAAAATTAAAGTAACCGTCACGTGTTGAAGTCAACATTTTTTTTAATTATAGGTTGTTTTAGTTAGCAGGTCTTTTCAACAAGATCTTTAGCTCTGTTTAAATGCATTTTCTGATTAGACTACTCCTACAAGGCTGGTGCGTTAAAAAAAAATTACTCCTACAACCCTGGCCTATGGAAGAAAAATTTGGCGATGGAATAAGGAACAAATCTAAAGTTGAGGCTACAAAATAGAACTAAAAAATGTATGTGGTATAATTAAGAAACAAAGGAGAGAAAAATCACAAGAAACTGTATGGAAGATAGGAATGACAAAAGGAAGGAGATATGGAATAAGTAGTAAAGCAGGTTAATAAAAATACTTTATAGTGTGGTAAGGATATGTGGGGTATAGGACATATGTATATGAAAGACTCTACGAGGGCACAAAGAAAAAGTACAGGTGCTCCTCGACTTATGATGGGATTGTTTTGATGAACCCATCCAAAGTTGAAAGTATGTCAAATATGAATACAATATGCTAAATAAATAAATAACTAATATCACTGAATAAGTAAATAAAAAAATAATTATTGTAACTAACTAAATACCAGTAATGAAAAGTAAATAAATAAATAAAAGTTATAAACTTGCCGCCTTCATGCTGGGTAATTACAGTGGACCCCCGCCTAACGAACAAAATTCATTCCAGAAGCCTGCTCAAGTGACATTACCAAACGAATTTACTTCCTTAATAAATAATGTCACGTAGGTTAGTCTATTTCAGACCCCCAAAAATACACTTCCACAAGCACTTACAATATTATACTTACATAATTGTACGATTTCCGGAGTGTTCGTTAGGCGGGGGTCCACTGTATCTAAGTTTCATCGGCAAAGTATAATTGCTTTTGCATCACCATAAAGTCAAAATACTGTAAGCAAGAATGCCTAGAGGTTATTATTACCTTTTGGCCATTTTCTTAAAAGTAAGATCTTAAGAGAATAAAAGAGCATCAGAGATATAGATAGACTGACAGTTTAATGTCTGAGAAGTCAGGCATACTTTTGACCTCACAAAAGCCATACCATTAATAGCTCAACTAAACATGAGTATCATTATTACTGAAATAATGCTGAAGATCATTCACCATCACTCACAAACTATTTCCAAAATAGCACAGGTATTAAGTTCCAGATTAACTCACTCAATAGTAACATCCCCACCCATCTTTTAAATTTCATGCACTACACCCATATACAGCCAGCCATAACACAATCTTGTTTATCCCTCATAAAAAACAAAAATCAAAGTTATACCCCAGAATTATTAGTGTAAATTAACTTTATTCTTAATTACAAAATGTTAAAAAAAAAATGGCTTTGGGTTTAAGGGTTGTGTTGGTTTACTGGAGTGAAAACTTCATCGATAATCACTGCCGAACAATGACTCAGTATTATTTAAAAGGTTTATTTCATTAAGATCTCTGCATATACATGCTTTTAAGTTAATGTTTACCATAAATTAATGCAATTATAATGTTTATGTGGGTAAAGTATGTTATAGAACAAAATTGCTATGGTAATTACATACTGGTACTACTTGTGGTCTGATCATGGTAAGTACACGTATGATACAAGGGCATTTAATTCATGAATTTGTGTCTAACTGGTAGTTCAGTGCTTGGTTGGTGATACTTGTACATTGTGTATGGCTGGTGATACTTGTGCTGGTGTATGACTGTTGATCTGAACATTTATGTATGATGGTGATCCATGCATTTATGTATAACTGGTGATGTGCACTTGTGTTAGGCTGGCAATCTGTGCACTTGTGTTAGGCTGGCAATCTGTGCACTTGTGTTAGGCTGGCAATCTGTGCACTTGTGTTAGGCTGGCAATCTGTGCACTTGTGTTAGGCTGGCAATCTGTGCACTTGTGTTAGGCTGGCAATCTGTGCACTTGTGTTAGGCTGGCAATCTGTGCACTTGTGTTAGGCTGGCAATCTGTGCACTTGTGTTAGGCTGGCAATCTGTGCACTTGTGTTAGGCTGGCAATCTGTGCACTTGTGTTAGGCTGGCAATCTGTGCACTTGTGTTAGGCTGGCAATCTGTGCACTTGTGTTAGGCTGGCAATCTGTGCACTTGTGTTAGGCTGGCAATCTGTGCACTTGTGTTAGGCTGGCAATCTGTGCACTTGTGTTAGGCTGGCAATCTGTGCACTTGTGTTAGGCTGGCAATCTGTGCACTTGTGTTAGGTGGCAATCTGTGCACTTGTGTAGGGTGGCAATCTGGCACTTGTGTTAGGGTGGCAATCTGCGCACTTGTGTTAGGGTGGCAATCTGCGCACTTGTGTTAGGGTGGCAATCTGTGCACTTGTGTTAGGGTGGCAATCTGTGCACTTGTGTTAGGGTGGCAATCTGTGCACTTGTGTTAGGGTGGCAATCTGTGCACTTGTGTTAGGGTGGCAATCTGTGCACTTGTGTTAGGGTGGCAATCTGTGCACTTGTGTTAGGGTGGCAATCTGTGCACTTGTGTTAGGGTGGCAATCTGTGCACTTGTGTTAGGGTGGCAATCTGTGCACTTGTGTTAGGGTGGCAATCTGTGCACTTGTGTTAGGCTGGCAATCTGTGCACTTGTGTTAGGCTGGCAATCTGTGCACTTGTGTTAGGCTGGCAATCTGTGCACTTTTCAAACTGGTGATCGTTGCACTTGCATAAGGCTGGTGTTATGGCATTAGTGAACCTCATGATTTTGTGCATCTCTTAATTATTTACATAAAAAAAAAAATTAAATAATTTTTTAAACATAGCTGCAAAAACTAACCAAATTTAAGCCTACCCAAAAAAACTAACCTAATTCCTTCATGTTTAAAATAAATTATTGTTTTTGTAGTTACATTAAACTCCCTATAAAGAAGAGAGCCTAGTTTAAAAAATGTGTTTTTAACGCAATATACTCCTCAATTATGGCCTAGGCTGACTTATGGCTAAAATGTACAAGCCTTCCTAAACTCAAAATTTAGGTTCAGTTAGTTAATTTTGCTAAATACTTTTACTTAAATTACGTATTCACACTCCAACAGTACACTGAATCCCATGGACCTTTCTCTTCCACTTATTCCAATCTAACATGCTAATGCATGGTCAATGTTGAAGCCCCCCACCTCTCTCCACCTCTTTCACACCCTTGGATACCCTCTCCATCTCCACCCATTCATCCATCCACCTCCACCCACCCACCAACCCACCCAGAGATGGGTGGGTGGATGGACTACAGGTACTGTAAGGCCCCCAGTGATATTTAAAAAAAAAAAAAATGATCACAAGTGTCAAGAGTTCATCAAATATGTGATGTAATAACATATGTGCTAGAATCATAAACTTACAGCAGTAACTGTGTACACTTTTCACTTGATCTCTGGAGGCCCTCCAGCTGGCAGAGGCCCCAGGACTTCAGCCTTTTAAGCCCATGCCTTAATCCGACCCTGCATCCACCCATCCATTCCAGAGCTATACACCTTAATCTGTCTTTTACTATTCTTTCTGTATGAGCAAACCATTTTAATAGCCCTTATTCTGCTCTTTGCTTTACACCATTTATATTGCTATGGTACTTGTGGCATTTCAAAATATTTACAGCCAGACATCTAAAACTAGTTGCAATAATGGGCAAACAATCCTATCTCATCTAAAGACAGTTATAGGAGCTAGGAGATAAATACTACATATTTTACACTTTATATTTTACAATCACACTAGTGTCTTATTTGTGCAGCTGTGCTATAATCCTGAACGTGAAACTGGGAAGTTCAGGATAAATGTGCGAAACATCTAGCTCACTTTTCTGTATGTGGTTCTGAACAGTGGTGCAAGTTTTACAAGCAAGGGCAAAATCCAGGCTGGTGTGCTATATTATCAGAGAAGCTATTTTCACATGAAAGCAAAGTGATAGAAATATATCAGCAATATTAAATACCAATACAATGTACAGTGGACCCTTGGTTTTCGTTCACCTCCAAACTCGAACAATTATGTAAGTGTATTTTTGTAAGAGCTTTTGTAAGTAGTATATTTTTTGGGGTCTGAAACGACTAATCTAATTTACATTTGTCCTTATGGGAACAAATTCGTTCGGTAACAGCACTTGAACAGCATTCTGGAAAAAATTTTGAACGAAAACCGAGGGTCCACTGTAGTTGCAAATAAACTAAAAGGTGAGAGCAAATTTGTTGAAATCTGAACACTGTATATTGTACTGAGATGAAATACATCTTGTACAGTGCTGTCATAATATTTTTATTCGATAGTTTCCAAGGACAATATTACCAGATCTTAGAAATAACAAAATACACTTTTTTTTTTTTTTTATAATGAGCAGCCTGCATATAAGCCCCAAGTTAGTGCTGTGAATTATTCCTCTATAGAGCCAACGGTACATGGCATGTGTTGAGCTCACCCGCCGCCAGCACAGCAGCCTGAGTCCTGCTACCCCCATACAGGTCTGTCGGCCACAAGTAGGATACACAGTCAGTGCCTATAATGCCTTATTACATTTTACACATCCCTAGTTTGAACTCTTGCTACTTTTCCTCTTCATTTCTATACTACATGAACAAACCTGATTGGCTAAGAAGTGCTCAATATTTTCAACATTGAAATTTTTTATATTCACAAGGTAATCATTAACAGTGAATGTCTTTTTCCCAGCTGTTTTGTGTTGAAGGGAAGGGAAGAGAGAGAAGAGGACATGTTAGTGATCTTCATTTCCTCCACCTCCAAACTGTACTTTCAAAATCCGGTACACCAATCCCACTTTTTTGTCCACTGCATTTTCCTTATCTGAGCTTCAGATGTTACCTTTTCTTTTTGTTTCCTACTAATTGCTGCCTTCAACATGAAAGATGAGGAAATCTTCAATCATTCCTCACTTTCTTATTAATGCAGGCAAGTTCTAAATACTTCATTTATTTATTTGATAGCCAAGCCAACATGTTGGATTCCTTGGCTAATTTACAGCTGTTCCTTCATGTTTTTAAAACTTAAAGGCACTAGAGATGCCTGGATATAATGCTATATGATATTTGCCCCTCATGAATGACAAACAGATACAGACAGATACACTAATTCACAAACAGAAAAAAAAGAATTCGGTAGTCACATTAAATGCAACATTCATTAAAAATGCTACGTTAAGCTTCCGCAACAAAATTCTGTACACGTGTGCCCACTAAAAAAAATATGCAGAAAAGTTCTGTAACTATTGCCTTGATACATAGTCTTTAGCTAAAGTTTCCTCTTTTTCTTTATTAGTTACCTGTGGCATCATTATTGAAATAATCACATAATAATAATAATAATACAGCCTCTCCTCACTTAGCGACATACTCATTTACTGACGCCTCGAACTTACGACGGGCTCTCTGACCAATATTCATACCTAAATAATGTATATTAGAGCTGATTTCCTCTATTCTGTTTATTTCAATATACAGTACACTACTGTATAAACATTTAAAAATATACCAGAAATGTTATAAATGGTGCAAAGGTGACATTAAAACAATATTAAAGATGGTTGACCCAAACTCACTACCATTATAATATGCTCCTCACTTAGCGACGAATTTGTTTAACGACGTGGTCTTAGGAACGGAACTCCGTCATTAAGTGAGGAGAGGCTGTAATAATAATAATAATAATAATAATAATTAATAACTAAGATGCTGTTGTGAGAGGTACGTGGATCCTTCATAACATCAAACACAAACAAAAATAAGTAGAGCATACCGAGAATCGTGTATCATTTCCGTTTTTGAAAAATGTCATAAAAAAAGCATGAATTTCGAATTAATGGTTTTAAATTTTGAGATCAGCATACTAATCTGATTACCACAAAAACTGACAGGTATGCTAACATACCCACCTTAAAAATACACTGAAATATGCAGCAATGAATTAAACTGTTATGAGGGATAACTTTTTTCTGTATCTAAAGAAAACAAGTGATGTAATGTACAGTATCACTAATACTAATGTAACGTATTGGTATCATTTCTTGACCTTGACGAAGAGAACATAAGTAATGTATACCTTTGATAAGTTTTGAGTCTTTCTACTCCTGGAGCCTGCCGGTGAGCTCGGCTCGTAATGTCAGAATTACTGAAAAGGTCACAGATACAACTAATGGGACATTTTATTGTGTCAATGCTTCACTCTCCAGGAGTTTTGGTAACGGCTTGACAAAGCTGTTACCGAAAGTGAAACGTTGCCACAATAAAATGTTGCATTAGTTGCAACTGTGTCCTTGAACCTAACAAAGTGAACATGCTTCCAGATATACACATTATACCAACTTCACCATTTGCCAAATAAAAAAACTACAAATAAACTGGATTTCACTGCAAACAAGGTCTAATCATTAAAATTTTTAAATATATGTTTAATAGAAATAGGCAATAGTGATCTTACCTGCGCTATTTACTGCCACTCCTTCCATGACATTGGAAGTAAAGTAGACGTCATTGACAGTATGAGCTGGTTTGAGCTCCACATGGTGAGCGGCAATCTTGGCATGGGCTGGTACAGGAAGTGGGTTGTGATGAGTAAGTGGGCCACCACTCTCTGCGCCCTGGCTGTGGGTGTGGCCAGGGTGACCTGGATTCTCAGGAATGGTGTTGGCCAAGGGACTGCTACTGCCAGTTAGACCTGAACCCCTGTCAACACTCAACTGTGGGTGGATCACAGTCACCTGTAAGAATTCAATGATGTATACAAATTTTTTTTATTTTAATGTTAATAGTAATTACATGCATAATACATGCAAGTTGAGAAGGGAAAGGGAAAAATATGTTGAAAAATATTTTGTTCCCAAAAATCCTTTTTACATAGTCCTTACCATAAGTCAAAAATATTTGTTAAATTTAAACTCCAGTTAAGTTAGTTTTTAAAGTTCTTGGAAATAATAACAGCAATTTTTAACTTGTGCTAAATAAATGAAGCCAACTTTGTGTGTAAAAAAAAAAAAAAAATTGAAGAGGATAATACAAACCGTCTGGACATATTCATTGCTGGTAAATCTGCCACCCAGCTCAGAGCAAGATAGTTTGAATGCACGGTTGAGGTAATATGCAGGCTTGCGGTTGGCATAATGAATCTGACGAAGAATGGACTGATAGTGATGTGTTGTGTGGGCTCCTGATATTGTTGCTCCCTGCCTAGTGATGGATGACACCAATCCAAGTTCTGAAATAAGGTTGTCTGGGAGGACTAAAGTTTCATGGTCAGGGTTGAGAGGTGGGTAGACAGACACTACACACTCGTCCAGCTGTCCCCCTGGGGTGGGAGCGGTGGCTTCCTCAGCGGCTGCCGACAGATACACACCAACATCAGGGAAAACACGAAGGCCTTGGCGGAATGATTCGTACTCCTCAGCAAAGTTGGTGGTGCCATTGAGCTCAATGCTTGGCTGATGTGGCTGCATGACCACCACAAAGCTCTGGGAAGTTGCAACTTTCAATGCCTTTCCAGAATCACACCTGTTGAAGTAAAACTAAGTAAATAATAATAATACCTAAATTAAACCACGGTTTGAGTGGAGCTCGAACTCATGGCAAGTGAGTGGTAAAACTCCAGGTCAGAGCATAAGCCACTGGGCTTATGCACTGGCCTGAAGTTTTACCAGTTGCTGTGAGTTCAAGCACCGCCTGTACCATGGTTTGTTTGCAATCATGTTATTATGATTTCGTGAGTTTATACCTAAATTATACAGGGCGTTTCACTTGTAGGAGGCCCCGAGTTGGTACTCCTGTAGTTGCAACTATCTTATTTGTATGTGTGAGCATGTGTGAGTGTGTTAGATAGGAGTGAATGGAGACGAATGGTTTTTGGGATCTGACGAGCTGTTGGAGTGTGAGCAGGGTAATATTTGGTGAAGGGATTCAGGGAAACTGGTTAGACGGACTTGAGTCCTGGAAATGGGAAGTACAATGCCTGCACTTTAAAGGAGGGGTTTGGGATATTGGCAGTTTGAAGGGACTTCCAAACTGTCATATCTGAGCGCCTCTGCAAAGACAGTGATTATGTATGAGTGAGGTGAAAGTGTTGAATGATGATGAAAGTATTTTCTTTTTGGGGATTTTCTTTCTTTTTGGGTCACCCTGCCTCAGTATGAGACGGCCAACTTGTTGAAGAGAGAAAAAAAAAAAAAAAAAAAAGACGGTTGCAACTATGGGAATACCAACTTGGGGTCTTCTACGAGTGAAACACCATGTATTACCAGTACATTTTTTAATTACAGTAATCCCCCTACTTAGTGTAATTTTGTTTTGATAATTAGAGAGCAGATGGAGGATCGAGCCTCCATCACATCTTGCACTTAATGACCCACATGGGATTAGTGCTTAACATGAATTAAACAAACAATTTGATGAGGGTACATAAAGGAGAAGTTTTACTCAGCGACCACTTGTGCTGTGTTTAGTGACCTCTAACACAGACTGGCAAGTCTGTGCTCCTCTCAGGCACAATAAACATACACACACAACAGTCAGGCTTGTATGCTAGGGTGGTGCAGGACCTTCTTTTATATTTTTTTAAAGAAGAATGTTGTTTTAGGATTCCTCTTCCAGCAGAATGAAGTCTTGTTATAATTAAAGAGGTGTTCAGGTCTGTATTCTTTATCAACTTTGATCCTCTTCAGATGTGAAAGATATTATTCCCTTATTGTGTCATCCAAAGATTATGATTCTTCCACATCCTAAACACTGTACTGCCCATACCTTTCCTTCTAATTATCATATCATCCAAACTTTCACTAAAAATACAACAGATACTGATATCATCACTTGAGCATCCTAGTGCTTCATACATCCTGTATGAGTTGCATATCTTCAGGCCAGTCAGAAATGTTTTCATTTTCACTACACTGCTACAGTAGTATGAACTGCTATAAACACCTTTGACCTTTCTGAACTAATTAATTCCTCATTCTTCCTAATTTTAGTCTTATTTTTCTTAATATAGCACTCTATTCTTTAAAAAAGTATCCAGTTACTTACAACTCGCAGTAAAAAAAAAATCAGCAACATAAGACAAAGACAAAGATATTTCCACACAATACAATGTATGTACAGAGATGGGTGATATTTGGTTGTGCATGCAGGAAGCCCATGGCTATGCAGAGCATTTTGGGCAAGTTTAAGCCTAACTTAACACATATGTACAAATGTATACGTATTATTCAACCATTATATACGAACATAGACTGTTAATTTTAATTCCTCAACAAATACTGTACCTAATATATTACATATTACCGTACACAAAACATCCACTGTGAAAGGACTTAAATCTCTATTTCAGTTAGAGTAATACGTACAAAATGTTAGTGGTGAGGGCAATAGGTCGGCGTCCTGGTGTGGGGAAGTCTCTACCATTGACATAAGCAACGCGTCGGACAAGAGTCTCCAAGTTGGTCACATTATTGCCTTCAATTGTGATCTGTGTCATCTCTGTAAACAGATATAAATATCAGCCCTCCTCTACACAACTAAACGTGAAGAAATGTTTCCTAACAATTATAAGCAAGTTGAAAGAATGCATTTAATATACAAGTACAATACAGCCTCTCCTCACTTAACGACATAGTTCTGTTCCTAAGACCATGTCGGTAAACGAATTTGTCGCTAAGTGAGGAGTATACTATAATGGTAGTGGGTTTGTGTATTCCATCTTTGATATTGTTTTAATGTCATCTTTGCACCATTTATAACATTTCTGGTATATTTTTAAATGTTTATACAGTAGTGTACTGTATATTGTAATAAACAGAATAGAGGAAATCAGCTCTGATATACATTACTTAAGTATGCATACCGGTCAGAGAGCCCGTCGTAAGTCCGAGTCGTTGGTAAACGACTACATCGCTAAGAGAGGAGAGGCTGTACAAATATATACTATATACTATCTACAAACCAAACTCGAACATATTGCAATATCTGACAAACATACCATTGTTTGTGAGAAGTTCCATGCTGGGCTGCAGCAGTTCCATGGCCGGAGTATCGAGAGCTTCTTGGCAGCGTGTGAGGCAAGAGAGGACTCGTGGAGACTCTAAAGCACCCACCAGCACAGACAATCCAGCAAGGTAACCTGTCAACCCGTGCTTCATGTTGCTTTCGGATCCTGTGAACAGAATACAAGTTTTGTTTAAACACAATGTTTCCTACAAATTATTATTTTTAACATACAGGCCGTCTCTCACTGAGGCAGGGTGACCTGAAAAAGAAGAAAACTATAAAGTTTTTCCTCTTTTCACATTTAGTAATTTATACAGGAGAAAGGGTTACTAGCCCCTTGCTCCTGGCATTTTAGCTGCCTTTACAAGACACATGGTTTACAGAGGAAGGATTCTTCTCCACTTCCCCATGGAGAATTATTGTAGTTATATTGTCCGACGTGTTGAAAGAAAGAAAGATCCACAATAAAAGCACTAATCCCATATGCACCTTACAGAGTAACCACAAAGACACAGTGGCCCAGAGAAGAAAAAATAATGACCATTTGCACCTTAGCTGCCTTCCCAGACATCATGAATTAATGATTATCCAGTGAAATGCCACAGACTTCCACAGAGCAAGCATTGTACATCCCATCAAAATTCAAGTCTGTTTTTTCCCTGAATCAACTGTTACCATGCTCACAGTCCGACAGCATGCTACCAGAATGTTGCTTTCACTTACTTCGCTCTAACAAGCGTACATATGCATGCTGTATGTTCCAGCTCTTATCACTATAGTATTGTTTTCACAATCTCTTTTCAACTTTTCTTCAGACTGAATCACCTTTTTAAAAAGAACCATCTAGCTCCATTCTTTATACATTATCAAACCATCCCAATAACTTCTCTGTTGCTAAAACATTTTATCAGGTAACTCAATAGACTGTCTCCTCCTGCACTACAATGATCTATTTGTTCATCACCAATAGAAGGGAAGAGCAGAATAATAATAAAAAAATACACCCAAATATTAAACAGTGACCATATCTAAGTTATCTTTCTGTCATGATGACTGCAATTATTGGGAGTTTTAATTTTTTTTGGCCATACATGATTAACCTGTTATTTTTTATTTTTTATTAACACATCGGCCGATTCCCACCAAGGCAGGGTGGCCCGAAAAAGAAAAACTTTCATCATCATTCACTCCATCACTGTCTTGCCAGAAGGGTGCTTTACACTACAGTTATAAAACTGCAACATTTACACCCCTCCTCCAGAGTGCCGGCACTGTACTTCCCATCTCCAGAACTCAAGTCCGGCCTGCCGGTTTCCTGAATCCCTTCATAAATGTTACTTTGCTCACACTCCAACAGCACGTCAAGTATTAAAAACCATATGCCTCCATTCACTCCTATCAAATACGCTCACACATGCTTGCTGGAAATCCAAGCCCCTCGCACACAAAACTTCCTTTACCCCCTCCCTCCAACCTTTCCTAGGCCGACCCCTACCCGCCTTCCCTCCACTACAGATTTATACACTCTGAAGTCACTCTGTCTCGTTCCATTCTCTCTACATGTCCAAACCACCTCAACAACCCCTCCTCAGCTCTCTGGACAATCGTTTTGGTAATCCCGCACCTCCTCCTAATTTCCAAACTCCGAATTCTCTGCATTATATTCACACCACACATTGACCTCAGACATGACATCTCCACTGCCTCCAGCCTTCTCCTCGTTGCAACATTCATCACCCATGCTTCACACCCATATAAGAGCGTTGGTATAACTATACTCTCATACATTCCCCTCTTTACTTCCATGGACAAGGTTCTTTGTCTCCACAGACTCCGAAGTGCTCCACTCACCCTTTTCCCCTCATCAATTCTATGATTCACCTCATCCTTCATAGACCCATCCGCCGACATGTCCACTCCCAAATATCTGAATACATTCACCTCCTCCATACTCTCTCCCTCCAATCTGATATCCAATCTTTCGTCACCTATTCTTTTTGTTATCCTCATCACCTTACTCTTTCCTATATTCACTTTCAATTTTCTTCTTTTACACACCCTATTAACCTGTTAATATCATGAAAAAAGAACAGACCCATGTGTCAATCCTACTTGCAATTTCCCATCTCTACTTAATTTCATTCTAAAAAATGTACAATTTGATCAGAATTTGATACCTTCTCAGCAGACCCTATTTTTTCATTTTACTACTAATACTTATCAATGATTAACCTGATGTACAGAATATAAATCAAATTCCAAATTTTTTTTGCTTTTATGCCGTATACAGATAGTGTAGTTTACATGTAAAAGAGGCCAATATATCTGAAATATGAAGGGAGACACTAGTCAGAGAAATAGCAAACATCGAATTGAAACTAAAGGAATCTTACAGGAATCAAGAAACGCGGGAAGAACTAAAAGCCGTAAATGAAATTGAAAGAAACCCAAAGAATTTTCTATATGGAATATTACCTCCTCCTCCTCCTTTCACATTAGATCCTAGGCCTCGACATGAAGTAATGGTCCACTTCAGGTTCAAAATGCTAGTAAAATACTCAGGCAGTACAGTATAATCAATCAACCTCCAACAATTCCTATTTTTAGAGTACAGTAACTACTGAATGCCATTACTTATTCATTTAAAAAATATGAAGGTTTGTCAAATTTCTGCTAACCATGCTCTTAGATTTCCGAGGAATAATTTTCTGAATAAGTCTATTGACAACTATTGGGGTTTAAGAACAGGTGTAGTGCTGCTACAAAAAATACTCAAGACAATTGATTACATTAATCATTTCTTCTGATGAGGAACTAAAAAGGCACAATACCGTGACTGGAACAATACACAAATAACCCACACATAGGAGAGAGAAGCTTATGACGACATTTCAGTCCAACTTGTAAATGGATCAAGTCAGGCCGAAATGTCGTCATAAGTTTCTCTCTAATACGTGTGGGTTATTTGTGTATTTCCTCTGCTGACTTGTTTATTGCTGGAAACTCACTTTATATGATAGTATGCCCTTATGTATTAAAAAAAAAGATACTGCTTGTTTGTCATGGGATGAAAAGATACAATACACACCTTGCCAACATGCTCCGACAGTCATGGTGGTGTTGATGCCTCGTGTTGGGTGTAGTGGCCAGTCATCTATCACCTGCAATGTTGCCATTGTTTAAACATAACACAGCACTCAAATACCAGTAAAAATATCATCAACATAATACACAGTTAAGTAAAACAGTATACATGACATGTACGTATAATCTTTGCTATATTACAAGTAACTGTACACACATTTAAAATAGATTTATATATCACTTGTCATAATTATTATTTTTGTATTGTTACTCAGCTGTCTAAATGCTTGAGAGATTCTGTAACCTTGCAACTGTTTTGAATACAATATAATTATGATCCGTGATTAATCTCCATGACAAAGCATTTCTCTTCTTGGTAGCCCATACGTAACAATATACAGTTGACCCTCGCTATTCGAACACTCCAAAACTCACCCTCATTCCAGAATGCTGTTCAAGTACTGTTACCAAACAAATTTATTCCTATAAGGAATGATGCAATTAGATTAGTCCATTTCAGACCCCCAAAAATACACTTATAAAAGCACTTACAATAATAAACTTACATAAAAGGGCGAGTTTTGGAGTGTTCGAATAGTGAGGGTCCACTGTACTGCAATTTTTATAGTAAAGTTAAGCTAATATTAACATTTTGACGTCTACTCATGCAGCACCTGGACTGAATTATTTATTTATAAAGAAGTGCAAAATACCACTAGCATGATCACTGAGTATCATTTGGAGAAAGAGTTTAGATCTAAGTGAAAATATCATTGGCAAAGGTATAGAATTATATATTTAATGATGTACTGTAACCAAAATAACCCCTGCATTGAAGCCAACATTCCATTACATGAATACACTCTTAGTAATCAAGACTGAAAATTTTGATGCTTTCCACCAATCATATTATGCACGTACTTCAGGAGACTCTCCATTTTCTGGACGGAAGATGTGTCCGTCAACATAGAGCGTGACCTCGGGGAACTTGACATGTACGGAGTAATGATGCCATTCATTGTCACACACCTGAACAAGTTAAGACATATATTAAACAACCGACCACAAAGTAACAATTGTGCTTTTGGCTCATTTCTCAAATTTAATAGGCCAAAGTTTTTTGTTAAGCAAGAAATGCATTTATTCCTGATGACTACATTTCTATACAGTACTCAAATTTGAATATTCAATAAATTGAATATAAAACTGTATATATATATATTACAAAATACTGAATGCAACTTGAATCAAAATAAAAAAAATACTATCTCAATTAATATAGTATTTTGAAAATAATGATAAATTATTTATGTAGTCCAAGGAAATGTTTTTCTCGCTTTTCAGCACAGTGGTTGTTTCCCCACCAAGGAAAGATGACCCGAAGAAGAGAATACATTCACCATGATCAAGATAAAGAACCTGGTTTTCTATAGTGTTAAATAGTGATACTGTATTCAATCATCTTTATTTTTCCTTAGGAGAATATGAGTACAGTAGCTCACCTGAGGGAGCTTCCACCGCCATTCTGCTGGTTGGAAGGTGTTGAGATTAGCCTCTGTGGACTCACGGCGCAGCAAGAGAATAAGACGACAGTTGCGTACAAACAACGCTGTGTGGTGCCGGTTCATTTTGTGGTCGTCGGCATTGCAAAGAATGTGTTCCTTTGTGTGCTAAAATAAAAAGTAAAATTAGGACTAGTCTGTTGCTACATAAACACCTCAGTATCTTTATTGAAAATGTCCAAATTTTGTAAATAATAAATCTGACAAACTAAAATCTACTAACAAAAATAAACTTTAGAATTTTTGTCAAGTCTATTTGTTTAATATTATTAAAGCTGTTTAACTTTATTAAAAATAATAACAACATTACACCTGCAATATCTTGGAAGACTATAAAAACATCTTGGTTTATTTAAATTAGCAAAAACTTATCTATTACACTCTTAAACAATGGTTTACATGAACAAGAAACTCACAAGGGAGTTATGTACAAATATTTATGAAAATATTGTGAAAAGTTCCTTGCATTAACAAAGTCTTTGATAAGTCATTGTATCAACTTCTTCTCCCAATATGGTTATAATTATAACCTTAATTTTTAAAGGGGTGGAGAGGTAAGCCAGCAGAAGGCCTATGTCAGATAACCAAAAGCTCCAGTGGCGGGTGATTGTATGACTAAAACCCGCATCGGGAAACACTTGTCCTGTTTCCTGCCAAACCTTACCTAACTTAAACCTTCTACCTTCTAGTAAGAAACATTAACAACATTGTACTTGCCTTATCCATGTTTGGATGGGACTTATGTTTGAGCCAGGTGGAGATGGTGAAGATGTTGGTCAGATTGTGGTCAAGGACGGACTCGGGTACAATTGCTCCAGAGGAGTCGCCTTCGAACTCATAGATGAGATCTCCTTCATGACCTTCATCTGAATGCAGACCAGCGGTCCAATCTTTGCCAGCTCCAGGGGCCGGGAGGAGCTCAATGCTAGCAGAGCTTGCTCCTGTGTTGCATACAGTCGATATTACAGTAATTACGATAAAAAGTAATGAACAGGTTTCAATTTGTGTGCTGACAACAAAATCTTAAATTTAAACAATAAATTTTTCAAACAATTTCTAAGTAATTAATCAATTTAAGTTGTTCTGTTAGATGAATAAGCAGATAGTTTTTATTCCTGCAATATTTCCTCTTCAATTTATGAAACCTGATCTGAGACTAGGCTGAGGAAGCAATGATCCCCAGAATCATTAAGAGGTAACATAAAATATAGCAAGACAGTAAAAAACTAATAGTGGCCACAGATGAGAAATGAATCACGTGACAGAGCTTGAGAAAATTAAATTTAAATTCAAATTCTTTATTTCTTTTATGCAATATAGTACAAAGAATTCTCCATGGGGAAGTGGAATAGAATTCTTCCTCTGTAAGCCATGCGTGTCGTAAGAGGCGACTAAAATGCCGGGAGCAAGGGGCTAGTAACCCCTTCTCCTGTATATATTACTAAATGTAAAAGGAGAAACTTTCGTTTTTCCTTTTGGGCCACCCTGCCTCAGTGGGAAACGGCCGACGTGTTGAAAGAAGAAAGAAAGTACGAAGAATGCAGTTTACATGTATGTAATAAATTTTTTTAACACGTCGGCTGTCTCCCACCAAGGCAGGGTGACCCAAAACAGAAAGAAACACTTTCACCATCATTCAACACTTTCACCACCATTCACACATAATCACTGTCTTTGCAGAGGCACTCAGATACGACAGTTTAATGTCACTCCAAACAGCCAATATCCCAAACCCCTCTTTAAAGTCCAGGCATTATACTTTCCACCTCCAGGACTCAAGAAAGCCACTAGCACACAGTGCATTTTGGGCAACGGCTAAGAATTATCTCAACACCATCAAATTGCTGGAACTCACCACACATCTTCCTCTGCGCTGCCACTGAGTAGGTGTCACGGTCGCAGCCCTTGCCGATGTGGCTGGTGGTGAGGCCAATGCGTGCCTGGACCCGCTCTACATGACATGGGACGTTGCACAATTCGAGTGATGAGGATGGGAAGAGCTCTAGACGGCCTGACCCTGGAGAGTATTCCACCTGATCTGGGATGCCTGGAATTTGTGAAAAGCAAAATGTGACATTTAAATTATTATTCTACAGCTTGGCATCATGTTTGTTATCTCAAGCACATGAGCCAGCACTTCCCTTATAACTCCTTTCTATAACTTTAAATTAAAATCTATTTAATCAAGGTCTGTTAAATAAAGGTATCTTTAATCAAGGTCTGTTAAATAAAGGTCCCATTAATCAAGGTCCATTAAATCAAGTTCCATTTATTTGAGTTCCCTTAAATCAAGAGCCATCAAATCAAGATCTATGAAATCAAGAAACATAAAATCAAGGTCTGATGAATGAAGGCCCATTGAACCAATATTCATTAAGTCAAAGTCTGTTAAATCAAGGGGCCCTTAAAGGCCTATGTAATCAAAGTTTTACTGTATAACTAGAGTAAATATGTTTTTTTTTATCTTTGAAGACAAATGGTGAGTGGTGAAATTTTCGCAACTAACCCACAAACTCTAGATGATGGTTCGGTTTGTGCCGAGTCATTATCACATCACATTTTGGTCCAGAATGGATAAAGAAATGTCGTCTGAAGATTTATTATCAATTTGTGCATTAGTTGTAATTTGTTCCAGCCATGGTATTGTGACTTTTATTCAGAATGAAGTTTTATTTAAATCTAAGTGATGCCTGAAGCAGTGTCACTTACCCCAGTCTGCAGTGATATATGAAGCAGTGTCACTTACCCTTCCATCCTAGGTGACACACACGGTTGACCTTCACTGTCACCATGACTGGTTGAGATCGCTTCATCCCGCAGTCATAAGCAACCACGGAGAGGATGTGGTTGTGGGACTTCTCGTAATCAAGAGGTTCCGTATTTCGAACCACACCCTCACTGTCAATACTGAATGGCTGCAATAAAATATTCAATGACCTTAGTTGAAAGGCTGTTACTAAATTTTATTGTGTCACAGAAAGCATTAGCAAATCTGTTAAGTGTACAAATATCTATCACCCATACTGTTTCTTTAAAGAATATTTTAATCTTTCAACCCATGCTTTCATATAGGATTTGCAACCCATTTCTAAGTCAGGTTGGGTTAGGTTGGATTGTGTTGGGTTAGATAAATGAAAGATGTGATTTTGTTTGGATTTTCAACCCTGGAGGGTTAGCCACCCATGATAACCCAAGAAAGTCAGTGTCATCGAGGACTGTGTCTTATAAACTAGGCATCAAAAATATGCACAAGAATAAGTAATCTTTTAGCAGAGCATTTGCCCGACACTACTTTCGAGAAGTGCCAGCTGGCATCTCTTGTATGGAAGATGGTTTCCCTTGCCATACTGCCAAAGACAAAAGATTGGCTAAATGATTGAGAGATTCCATACTTTAAAGACTGGCCTCAATAGACTTAAATCCAATAGAGAACATTTGATTCTCAATGAGCATAAATGTTATGGCATCATGGATGTGTCCTCTAACCCCAAAATCTTGAGTGCTATTAAGTAGTTGTGGGAGGGTAGTGACTCTTCTATCCTCCCTAAATTAGCCTTACTATTGCCTAGGAGATTTAAGGAGTGCATCAAGAGGAAGGGTAAACTTAAGAAATACTAGTTTACATGAGGAAACCATAAATATTTCAGTACATATTTATTTCTTAAAACAATAGTTTACAGGCACAATACCGTGACTGGAACAATACACACACAACCCGCACATATAAAAGGGAGGAGCTTACGACGACGTTTCGGCCCGACTTGGACCATTTACAAAGTCACACTTTGTAAATGGTCAAAGTCGGGCCGAAACGTCGTCGTAAGCTCCTCCCTTTTATATGGGTTGTGTGTGAATAGTTTACAGTGAGCGTGTTGTGTGATCTGTTTACGTGCATGCATATTTACGATGCCTACTGTATGTATGCCTAATAGATGCTAAAGTAAAGAATAAAAAGGCACAATACTGTGACTGGAACAATGCACAGATAACTTGAACACTGGAGACTGCAACTTATGACGACGTTTCGGTCTGACGTGGACCAACTAGTTAATGGTCCAAGTCGGACTGAAACGTCGTCATGAGTTTCAGTCTCCCATGTGCAGGTTATATGTGTAGATGCTAAAATCCAGTTTTGTATAATAAAAAAAATAACACCTTTAGCACCACCTCTCACTCACCAGATTAAAATCCTGTTTCTATAATCCTGTTACATTTTTTTCTAAATGATCAAACTATTTCGACCCTTCTTCCACTCTTTGAACTTGAACATTTTCAAAACTGTCATCTATTTATTCTCTGCATAACATTTACACCCCAAAGTACTACAATTAATTATATAAATAACCTTAACATACATACTAGTATATTTTTTACCAGTGATGGTATAAGTATATGTATTAGTTTTCTAGGAAGTGACTCTGCTTGAAGAGCAGTGTTCGCAGTAGTATATTTAGTTCTAGTTTTTCAATAATAGTGGCCCTGTTATAGTAGGTGCCATCCTCAACCAATAAAAATAGGACAAAGTAAAGGCAGGGAGATGTAAATGAACAAGTTGGAGGAAAGAAGAGGAAGGAGAATGAAAGAGGAAGGAGAAGGTAGGAAAGGAGAAAGAGTAGAAGGAGAAGAGTAGGAAAGGAGAAAGAGTAGGAAGGAAAGAGTAGGAAAGAGAAAGAGTAGGAAAGGAGAAAGAGTAGGAAAGGAGAAAGAGTAGGAAAGGAGAAAGAGTAGGAAAGGAGAAAGAGTAGGAAAGGAGAAGAGTAGGAAAGGAAAGAGTAGGAAAGGAGAAAGAGTAGGAAAGGAGAAAGAGTAGGAAAGGAGAAAGAGTAGGAAAGGAGAAAGAGTAGGAAAGGAGAAAGAGTAGGAAAGGAGAAAGAGTAGGAAAGGAGAAAGAGAAGAGAAAGGAGAAAGAGTAGGAAAGGAGAAAGAGTAGGAAAGGAGAAAGAGTAGGAAAGGAGAAAGAGTAGGAAAGGAGAAAGAGTAGGAAAGGAGAAAGAGTAGGAAAGGAGAAAGAGTAGGAAAGGAGAAAGAGTAGGAAAGGAGAAAGAGTAGGAAAGGAGAAAGAGTAAGAAAGGAGAAAGAGTAGGAAAGGAGAAAGAGTAGGAAAGGAGAAAGAGTAGGAAAGGAGAAAGAGTAGGAAAGGTGAAAGAGTAAGAAAGGAGAAAGAGTAAGAAAGGAGATAAGAAGGAGAAAGGTAGAGAAAGAGTAGGAAAGGAGAAAGAGTAGGAAAGGAGAAAGAGTAGGAAAGGAGAAAGAGTAGGAAAGGAGAAAGAGTAGGAAAGGAGAAAGAGTAGGAAAGGAGAAAGAGTAGGAAAGGAGAAAGAGTAGGAAAGGAGAAAGAGTAGGAAAGGAGAAAGGGTAGGAAAGGAGAAAGAGTAGGAAAGAGAAAGTAGAGGAAAGGAGAAATTGGAGGAAAGGAGGAGAAGGTGGAGGAAAGGAGGAGAAGGTGGAGGAAAGGAGGAGAAGGTGGAGGAAAGGAGGAGAAGGTGGAGGAAAGGAGGAGAAGGTGGAGGAAAGGAGGAGAAGGTGGAGGAAAGGAGGAGAAGGTGGAGGAAAGGAGGAGAAGGTGGAGGAAAGGAGGAGATGAAGGAAAGGAGGAGAAGGTGGAGGAAAGGAGAAGGTGAAGGAAAGGAGGAGAAGGTGGAGGAAAGGAGAAGGTGAAGGAAAGGAGTAGAAGGTGAAGGAAAGGAGTAGAAGGTGAAGGAAAGGAGTAGAAGGTGAAGGAAAGGAGGAGAAGGTGAAGGAAAGGAGGAGAAGGTGAAGGAAAGGAGGAGAAGGTGGAGGAGAAAAAGGAAAGCCTTACTTCTGTCAAATTTCATCACCCATTCACATCAAACACCACCACTTGGGAAATAAATTTCCACAAATTTAACTGAATCTTAAGAATACAGTGGTACTCCGGTTTACGATGGTCTCCAAACTTGCCCTTTTATGTAAGTTTATTTTTTTAAATGCTTTTGAAAGTGTATTTTTGGGGTCTAAAAGGACTAGTCTATTTTACATTATTCCTTATGGGGATAAATTCATTTGGTAATGGCACTTGAACAGCATTCTGGAACAAAAAAATATCGTAAACCGGGGTACCATTGTACTTAACTTGCATCATGAACTACAATGCCTTTACAAGTTGTTAAAATAAAAATACCAGACTGGACTCTGCTCGGCTTAATTCCCGCTCACCTGATCCTTGGTGATGAGCTCATAGCGACAAATGTCACCAAATTTGGGTGAACAGTCCTGGTCATCAGCCTGCAGGGTGAGGATTTCTTCGTACAGGCGTCCCTCATCCACACCCACCACATATGATGGCTCCACAAACACTGGGGCATACTCATTCACGTCGTTCACCTTCACATGCACTGTTACGCTGTTGAAAATAAAAAGAACTTTAGCACATATACCAGAATAACACTTTCCACATGCAATGCACAATGACATTGCGGCACTTCAAATCAATCATGTAAAATATAATTTTGTTATAATTATCCGAAGTGGTAAATCCATGATAGTCATTCGGCACAAGCAGTGTAGATTTGATCCTCCATCTGCTGATCATGAGACACAGGTTTCCTCTTGTAGCCAGACTTTCCCTTTCTATAAATTCATTAGCAAAAATAGACCAAGAGAAAGGACCTATCTTCTTTTTCACTCAGTTAATGTAGCTTTTCTGGGTGGATACTGTCAATCAAAAATCTCAGAGAAAGACTAAACTTTCAGCTAATGTGCACATAAAGACATACACCTCTCTATTGGCGACTATCACAACACCTTCACTAACCTTAAAGAACAAAGTCACAATACCGTGACTGGAACAATACGCAAATAACCCGCACATAAGAGTAAGAAGCTAATGACATTTCGGTCCGACTTGGGCCACTGACTAGTCAGTGGCCCGAAATGTCTAAGCTTCTTTCTTCTACCCAGAGTATACCTGTAGGGTGTTCCGGGGGTCAATGGCTTATTTGAATTATTATTATGTGAGTAAATTACCTGCATGAGGTTTACAGGGTATTACCTGAATTATTACATGCAAGTAATCTGGGTGAGATAAGTGGGACTTAAGTCACTGTAGGTCGCCGAACTGTAACTCCCTCAATGCCCACTTTTTCACCACTCACAAAAAGCTAGACATATTAAATTAATAATTATAATATTAAAACCAGCTATTCTGGTTAATTAAAGTTGTGGACTGTATATGATTATGCTTGCTGGGTACACAAAAGAAATTCGTATTACCACTTACTATTTAATTACTGTATATGGATCACACAACACCTGCCTGACACCTAGACCCTACACTGGCCAGTTAGAGATCTAAATGCAAGAACTAATGGCGCACTTCCCTGTGAGTGATGGTTGTATCCCTTATCTTTTGCCATCCACATGTAATTCTTGAGGTTCTGCAAATTTCCTGTCCCAATTCTTCAGTAGGGGACATTAACATGGGTTCCTAATTCAGGCGGAAACCCCCCAATTTGGCTCAGAAGACGCCGGATTATTAGCAGAATTTTCCACAACACCCAGTGCCCACAAATTACCAATGGCGTCTATTTTTCTGTCCTTGTTGCCGAACTGTAAGGGTTTTCCACACTATTTATCCCAATTCTTCAGCAGGAATGTGTCAGCAATTTCTAAATTATGGATTGAGGCAGATATACACCAATTGACCTTCGAGAACGCCTGATTACATTGCACAATTTAGACCAGTGTTCACACATTAAATTCAATATGGCGTCCTCTCCCCTTTTTCCGGCATCACTCAGCAGCTGTTCTACACCCCCCTCACTCGAAATTTCTCGAAAGGGTCAAATCAGCATCATATTTTATTACACAATTATTGTATTATTCAAATTTACACATGCTGAATTTAGGAAAATCCAAAATTTTCCACAGCCCCTGTAGCCCTGTCCATGACTAGGCCTCACAGTGAGTCAGGGCCTGATCAACCAGGCTGTTACTGCTGGCTTATGTGTGGGTTATTTATATATTCACCAACCTTATCACCGTTACAAAAATCATTGTTAAATTATCAATATGACAAGAGAAGACTTACTTCTGGGACTCGACGCCGCCGCAGGAGATGGCGGTAATGTCGAACTTGTAATTCTTGCGCTTCTCACAGTTGAGAGGTCGCTTGGCAAGCAGCTCAGCCTCCCCAGTGATGTCATCCCTCAGACGAATCTGTTGAAGAAGTCATCCATTAACCACAACCCTTGGGGAAAGTCATCCATTAACCACAACCCTTGGGGAAAGTCATCCATTAACCACAACCCTTGGGGAAAGTCATCCATTAACCACAACCCTTGGGGAAAGTCATCCATTAACCACAATCCTTGGGAAAGTCATCCATTAACCACAACCCTTGGGGAAAGTCATCCATTAACCACAACCCTTGGGGAAAGTCATCCATTAACCACAACCCTTGGGGAAAGTCATCCATTAACCACAACCCTTGGGGAAAGTCATCCATTAACCACAACCCTTGGGGAAAGTCATCCATTAACCACAACCCTTGGGGAAAGTCATCCATTAACCACAACCCTTGGGGGAAGTCATCCATTAACCACAAACCTTCAAATCCACAATATTATCCAGAAAACCTCAGCAAAAAATTGCTAACTTAAGCCTAAAAGGCTACTTTAGAGGTTATTTCAATGTGTTGAAACTGAAGACTGAAGAAGACGAGGGAATCAGTCCCTCAGCCTAAATGAATGTGTACACCATTATCCTAAGCTGAGGAACTGATTACCTGATGGTGAACCCTTCATTCAGGCTGTGGGACTGATTACCTGATGGTGAACCTTTCATTCAGGCTGTGGGACTGATTACCTGATGGTGAACCTTTCATTCAGGCCGTGGGACTGATTACCTGATGGTGAACCTTTCATTCAGGTTGTGGAACTGATTACCTGACGGTACGACCTTTCATTCAGGTTGTGGGACTGATTACCTGATGGTGAACCCTTCATTCAGGCCGTGGGACTGATTACCTGACGGTACGACCTTTCATTCAGGTTGTGGGACTGATTACCTGATGGTGAACCCTTCATTCAGGCTGTGGGACTGATTACCTTTAAAGAGACCGTTTCACAAAGAGTAAACAAAGTCTTATAACACATGGCTAACTTTTATTCTTTTGTCTACCTAGAGTCTACCTGGAGGGTGTTCCGGGGGTCAACACCCCCCCGCGGCCCGGTCCTTGACCAGGCCTCATACAAAGATAATTTTAACGTGATGCAAGAAGCAGCAAAATACATTCACAGTGGGAGATTTAATTTAATCGTATGAGGGAGTTGCAAGTGTATGAGTTAAGTCATTATTGAAGCAGTAAAGGTGAGGTGTGTTGCAGGGCAGATTGACTCCCTGCTAGCACCGTGTTACACCAGGTTCACCATCCACCGTGTTACACCAGGTTCACCATCCACCGTGTTCATCCTTTACATCCTCTCGTGAACATTATGACGTGCACCTCTTCAACATTATGACACCTCTATTTTACATGACACCCCTGTTGAAGGTCATATAGCACCCCTGTTGAAGGTCATATAGCACCCCTGTTGAAGGTCATATAGCACCCCTGTTGAAGGTCATATAGCACCCCTGTTGAAGGTCATATAGCACCCCCGTTGAAGGTCATATAGCACCCCTGTTGAAGGTCATATAGCACCCTGTTGAAGGTCATATAGCACCCTGTTGAAGGTCATATAGCACCCCTGTTGAAGGTCATATAGCACCCCTGTTGAAGGTCATCATATGCACCCCTGTTGAAGGTCATATAGCACCCTGTTGAAGGTCATATAGCACCCTGTTGAAGGTCATATAGCACCCTGTTGAAGGTCATATAGCACCCCTGTTGAAGGTCATATAGCACCCTGTTGAAGGTCATATAGCACCCCTGTTGAAGGTCATATAGCACCCTGTTGAAGGTCATATAGCACCCTGTTGAAGGTCTATAGATTGAAGTCATTGCACCCCGTTGAAGGTCATATAGCACCCCGTTGAAGGTCATATAGCACCCCGTTGAAGGTCATATAGCACCCCGTTGAAGGTCATATAGCACCCCCGTTGAAGGTCATATAGCACCCGTTGAAGGTCATATAGCACCCGTTGAAGGTCATATAGCACCCCGTTGAAGGTCATATAGCACCCCGTTGAAGGTCATATAGCCCCCGTTGAAGGTCATATAGCACCCGTTGAAGGTCATATAGCACCCCGTGAAGGTCATATAGCACCCGTTGAAGGTCATATAGCACCCCGTTGAAGGTCATATAGCACCCTGTTGAAGGTCATATAGCACCCTGTTGAAGGTCATATAGCACCCTGTTGAAGGTCATATAGCACCCTGTTGAAGGTCATATAGCACCCTGTTGAAGGTCATATAGAACCCCGTTGAAGGTCATATAGCACCCCGTTGAAGGTCATATAGCACCCCTGTTGAAGGTCATATAGCACCCTGTTGAAGGTCATATAGCACCCCTGTTGAAGGTCATATAGCACCCCGTTGAAGGTCATAGAACCCCGTTGAAGGTCATATAGCACCCCTGTTGAAGGTCATATAGCACCCCTGTTGAAGGTCATATAGCACCCTGTTGAAGGTCATATAGCACCCTGTTGAAGGTCATATAGCACCCTGTTGAAGGTCATATAGCACCCCTGTTGAAGGTCATATAGCACCCCTGTTGAAGGTCATATAGCACCCCCGTTGAAGGTCATATAGCACCCCCGTTGAAGGTCATATAGCACCCCGTTGAAGGTCATATAGCACCCTGTTGAAGGTCATATAGCACCCCGTTGAAGGTCATATAGCACCCCTGTTGAAGGTCATATAGCACCCCTGTTGAAGGTCATATAGCACCCCTGTTGAAGGTCATATAGCACCCTGTTGAAGGTCATATAGCACCCTGTTGAAGGTCATATAGCACCCCTGTTGAAGGTCATATAGCACCCCTGTTGAAGGTCATATAGCACCCTGTTGAAGGTCATATAGCACCCTGTTGAAGGTCATATAGCACCCCTGTTGAAGGTCATATAGCACCCCTGTTGAAGGTCATATAGCACCCTGTTGAAGGTCATATAGCACCCCGTTGAAGGTCATATAGCACCCTGTTGAAGGTCACATAGCACCCCTGTTGAAGGTCATATAGCACCCCTGTTGAAGGTCATATAGCACCCTGTTGAAGGTCATATAGCACCCCGTTGAAGGTCATATAGCACCCCTGTTGAAGGTCATATAGCACCCCTGTTGAAGGTCATATAGCACCCCTGTTGAAGGTCATATAGCACCCTGTTGAAGGTCATATAGCACCCCTGTTGAAGGTCATATAGCACCCCTGTTGAAGGTCATATAGCACCCCTGTTGAAGGTCATATAGCACCCCTGTTGAAGGTCATATAGCACCCCTGTTGAAGGTCATATAGCACCCCTGTTGAAGGTCATATAGCACCCCTGTTGAAGGTCATATAGCACCCTCTGTTGAAGGTCATATAGCACCCCTGTTGAAGGTCATATAGCACCCCTGTTGAAGGTCATATAGCACCCTGTTGAAGGTCATATAGCACCCTGTTGAAGGTCATATAGCACCCCTGTTGAAGGTCATATAGCACCCCTGTTGAAGGTCATATAGCACCCTGTTGAAGGTCATATAGCACCCCTGTTGAAGGTCATATAGCACCCCTGTTGAAGGTCATATAGCACCCCGTTGAAGGTCATATAGCACCCTTTAGCTATAACCTTTGAAGGTCATATAGCACCCCTGTTGAAGGTCATATAGCACCCCTGTTGAAGGTCATATAGCACCCTGTTGAAGGTCATATAGCACCCCTGTTGAAGGTCATATAGCACCCCTGTTGAAGGTCATATAGCACCCCTGTTGAAGGTCATATAGACCCCTGTTGAAGGTCATATAGCACCCCTGTTGAAGGTCATATAGCACCCTGTTGAAGGTCATATAGCACCCCTGTTGAAGGTCATATAGCACCCCTGTTGAAGGTCATATAGCACCCCTGTTGAAGGTCATATAGCACCCCTGTTGAAGGTCATATAGCACCCCTGTTGAAGGTCATATAGCACCCCTGTTGAAGGTCATATAGCACCCCTGTTGAAGGTCATATAGCACCCCTGTTGAAGGTCATATAGCACCCCCGTTGAACATTCCACCCATGCTACACGCCACATGACACCCTCCCCTCCTACCTGCACGACATCCCACCAACTGAACATGAAACCCTCGTTGAACAACCAAATACACTAACTTAACGGACAAACACACAACGCAGTACCGTTGAACAACAACAACCAAATACACTAACTTAACGGACAAACACACAACGCAGTAAAAGTCCTCAACACTTTTGTTTTTCACAAACAAAATCCTCAACCACACACAAAAAATCAATACATAGCTAAACAATACCCAACACTATTGTTAAAATAAGGCAAATGTAAAAAAAATCTTAACGTTTTTGTAATAATAATAATAATTATTATAATTATTACCGTTGGCTTTATTTCCTTTTGTTTGATTATATCAATTAAATTTATTTACGTTTCGTGGGGATAAACACAAAACTACATTTAACTGACAGTTCAGCTTTAATCTGGTTACTGATGGTATCCCTTGCGTACTTGACAACTAAGGTATACCTCCTACACCAAGGATATTCCTAACACACGAAGGATATTCCTAACACACGAAGGATATTCCTAACACGAAGGATATTCCTCCCCAATAAAGGTATTCCTCCCCCACTAAAGATATTCCTCCCCAATAAAGGTATTCCTCCCCCACTAAAGATATTCCTCCCTCACTAAAGGTATTCCTCCAACACTAAAAATACTTCTTATCACAGATCAATATTTCAATATTAATAAAAATATTTTTACCAAATTTTTAAATTAAATCATAAAACCTTTTTTTTTTTTGTTCCAATTTTTTTCAGATATATTGAATTTTTTTCGAGTTTTTCTCGACACTGACTCGCTTTAATAACGTGAATTTTCCACCTCATGAGTTCCCCCAGACACTGACTCGCTTTAATAACGTGAATTTTCCACCTCATGAGTTCCCCAGACACTGACTCGCTTTAATAACGTGAATTTTCCACCTCATGAGTTCCCCAGACACTGACTCGCTTTAATAACGTGAATTTTCCACCTCATGAGTTCCCCCAGACACTGACTCGCTTTAATAACGTGAATTTTCCACCTCATGAGTTCCCCCAGACACTGACTCGCTTTAATAACGTGAATTTTCCACCTCATGAGTTCCCCCAGACACTGACTCGCTTTAATAACGTGAATTTTCCACCTCATGAGTTCCCCCAGACACTGACTCGCTTTAATAACGTGAATTTTCCACCTCATGAGTTCCCCCCGACACTGAATCGCTCTAATAACGTGAATTTTCAACCTCATGAGTTCCCCCAGACACTGACTCGCTTTAATAACGTGAATTTTCAACCTCATGAGTTCCCCCAGACACTGACTCGCTTTAATAACGTGAATTTTCCACCTCATGAGTTCCCCCAGACACTGACTCGCTGTAATAACGTGAATTTTCCACCTCATGAGTTCCCCAGACACTGACTCGCTTTAATAACGTGAATTTTCCACCTCATGAGTTCCCCAGACACTGACTCGCTTTAATAACGTGAATTTTCCACCTCATGAGTTCCCCCCGACACTGAATCGCTCTAATAACGTGAATTTTCAACCTCATGAGTTCCCCCAGACACTGACTCGCTTTAATAACGTGAATTTTCAACCTCATGAGTTCCCCCAGACACTGACTCGCTCTAATAAAGTGAATTTTCCACCTCATGAGTTCCCCCAGACACTGACTCGCTCTAATAACGTGAATTTTCAACCTCACACAGCAAAAATTAAGTCGACATTTTTCCCCCTCTTTAAATTTATATGCGTGGGGGGAAGTGCTAAGCCCGAAGGGGTTATACACAATGCCCCTGGGAATGGGAGAGGTAAAGAGGTCTGATCCAAGGGGAGAGAGGGAGAGGGCTAAAATTCCTTGGATCAGGAGCCCTGTTTCCCCCCAGTGACATTCTAGGTCCTTCAAGATTGACTTGATGTTAATGAAGGGCTCTTGATCCACGACAATAACAGTGGTATGATAAATACAAGACAATAACAGTGGTATGATAAATACAAGACAATAACAGTGGTATGATAAATACAAGACAATAACAGTGGTATGATAAATACAAGACAATAA